>JAVJIX010000013.1:12400000-12551875 GCA_036785185.1 Paratrypauchen microcephalus | reverse complement strand
TGTGATCAAACTATGTACTGAATTATGAATTTCTCGTACGACCAGGTTTTCAATAGGTTTTAATGTTATATTCATAGATATTGTTAACTGTCGTTGATCCAAAACTATAAAGTGGCAGAACTGACAATCCCTCATGCCATTTTATCTTCTGTTTGCAATAATTATAAAACAGACCTTAGGGGGGCATGTAATAACCAAACAGTGTAGATGCCTGTTAATTTAGCGCATAAAAAGCATTAATAGTGAATCGTAACACCGGCTGTGATCAGGAGATGCTAATATGTTGTTAGCCGCTGAGTGCTTTAGCCCGTCTGTCACACGAGGGCACCAGGAGTCTCTTTTTAACGCTTTAAAACTTTCCCTACCGTCTTTATCCGCCATGTTCCCGTGTGAAAGCTGGGGCACGGTGTCCGAAAGCCCAGTAAGTGTTCCCCGGTGCAGTTTGACCAGCTCCTTGTGTTTGGGGTGAATCGGATCTTTCTTCCTTTTCAGCGCGGAATCGGTCAGCACGTAGGGCGCATGCGCAGACAGAGGCGCGCTGAATATTCATGAGCCGCTAATGAGGACGAGGGGAGTTATACAAATAATACTGTGATTTATACAAATAATACTGTGATTTATACAAATATTACTGTGATTTATACAAATAATACTGTGATTTATACAAATATTACTGTGATTTATACAAATAATACTGTGATTTATACAAATATTACTGTGATTTATACTGTGATTTATACAAATAATACTGTGATTTATACAAATATTACTGTGATTTATACAAATAATACTATTATTTATACAAATATTACTGTGATCTATACAAATAATACTGTGATTTATACAAATAATACTATTATTTACACAAATATTACTGTGATCTATACAAATAATACTGTGATTTATACAAATAATACTGTGATTTATACAAACAATACTGTGATTTAACAAATAATACTGTGATTTATACAAATATTACTGTGATTTATACAAATAATACTGTTATTTATACAAATATTACTGTGATTTGTACAAATAATACTGTGATTTATACAAATAATACTGTTATTTATATAGTAGTATGGTGTCTATTGGTATTCCAAGGCTCTTTTGATCCCAGCTGTCACGTATGCGCTGTTCTTGTGTTCTTGGGCAAAACACTTAATCTCCTTGCCTTCACTGTCTTTAAGAGGGTCTAAATGGGATAATGGTTCTTTGATTTAAAATGCTACAATGAGGGTATACACTATTGCACTATATACACTTTTCATTTTAGCATTTAAACCCCCACTGTGTAACATTTCAACCCAAAATATACTAATTAATTCATTAATCATTGCATTTATATAGCGCCTTTCAAGACACCCAAAGCACTTTACAGTTCATTGTTCATTCACTCCACACTCAGTGGTGGTAAACCTCTACTGTAGTCACAGCTGCCCTGGTAGACTGACGGGAGCAAGGCAGCCAATCTGTACCATCGGCCCTGCCAACCACCCCCAACACTCACATACATTTCACTTTCATATGGTTTAAAGCTCCCGAGAGTCTGTTTGGTGCAAGACACTTCACCTACATTGTTTTCATTTCAGGCAATGTAGGTGAAGTGTCTTGCCTAAGAACACAACAACAGTTTTTGTTACTGGCACCCCACTCCACAGTGGGGTGGAGTGGGGGGGCCACCTGGAATTCCCAGTGGCCCCCCCATCGAAATGCTACCCAGAGCTTCTGAGATCTGACGGGATCAGGCTTTGACAAGCTGGTATAGCCTCATACCATCCATACATCCATACATCCATATATACACATACATACATACAAACATACATACATACCATACTAAATGAAAGCATGTTTTTATTATTATTTTGGATGTTTTTATTGCACTACTGTACTTTGAGCGGGGCTTGCATCTCCTCAGGTCTGACTCTTACCTGCCTGTAGGTAAGAGAGGCTCCTCTTGCTTGTCTCCATGGATAACAAATCCACTGTATGGAATAAAATGTATCTACGAGATGGAGAAAGTTCCGAAGTATGGCTTTTTATTTCATTTGAATCATGGTGATGGCATAGAACTTAAACAGCTTTGAAAGTAGTGAGTGTGGATTTAATATTAGTGGCTTTATTGATGTAATGACCAGGACCTTACTGGTACAGGCTGGTGTTACCCATGAATTAATTTTGTTATGATTCTTATCTTAAGCTGTATTAAATATAGTGTGTATACAAAAGCGTTCAGATGAAGAAAACTTTATTGAACTTTATTGAAAATGTAATGTTTCTCAATGTATTTTGTATCATTCAAATGTAAAGTAAAAGTCTAGGTTTAAAAACAGGTGCATTGCAAATAAAATAATAATAATAATAGAGTCTTCCAAAATGCATTCCAATGATTTTATTTAGTAAAAGTCTCATACATAAACATCAAAATCAGTTTACATTAAATACAAACTTTTCAAATGCAAAACATGTCTTAAATTTGACCGATGATGTTGAAATCCAACTGAAAAACATGACTTAGATACATCTCATTATAAATACATTTATATTTCATGTTCAGGTTTTTAATGCAACAACCAAAAAGTGGTGATAGTTTTAAATCCCTTTTACCACATTGAACTTCTGCATGTTTAATATGAACTGGACCTTCAAGCTTGTACTTTTCTGTTCATGTTCAGATAAGAAATTTGAGACAAAACAAGATTTAAAAAAAAAAAAAAAAGATTTATTGTCAAAAATGTAATAAAATGGTACTAATATACAGAGGCAGACATTAGAGAGTACATGTCACAGTCCATATTTTAAAACTAGCTGCCTTAGTGAACAATGAGTTTGTACTGATTTATTTTCCGTAGTTAATTCACTTTTATTATGTTATAACAACATTAATAGTGAAAGAATAATACCACAGAGTGCATACTTAACAAAAACGTGTAGTTTCTTGGTTATTTTATTTTTCATGATTAAATTTCACACATAGAATTGTGCTAAAATGCTGGTATTTTTACTACACTGTTAAAAGCCTCAAGTCTGGATGACCTTTTAAATGGACCTGATTCACAGACTGCAGTGACCTCTACTGTCCAATGTCTGCGCTGCATCAGAACATAAAATACAGTGGATTATATCACAGACACACTGGTGCTTTTCTCCATAACATCATCCGTTTTCTACAGCAGTCCAAAGTACATCTGCTCTATTCTCTACAATGAGCCGAAGTCTGCAGGTTAAAAATACTGAGAAACCCGCGTGTGCACAACACTGACACTGATCTACCTTTTGTCTGGTTACATAAAAGAGTATGGTAGTATGGTATTTCCATAAGACCTTCCATAGATATCATTGTAAAACAATGCAAGCTACAACTAGAGTGATGAGTACATTGCAATAACAACAAATATCATAGACAGTAGTAGAGTATATATATGAACGATGAGTCTTATCAAAGCTGTGGAGACATGAAGGTGAATGGTACAATAGTTATACTGTACGGACCAGTACAAATACTCATGGTATCTACACTGTGTGGAGTGAGACACATGGCTTAGCTTACACCTGGTATATTTGTGGAATTACAAATATTTGGAATAAAACATCAAATGATGCAACATCACCATGTATAATATAAAACAAACTAGGCCCATAATGAGCAGTATCCTGGGGAGTCACATTTCATTCAGAATCAATATATTTCAGTTTTACTACCAAATAAATTATAGTTTCCAAGTTCATTGACACAACTGTTGTTTAGAATAGTTGCTCACATGAAAAAGGCTTTTGGTAATACATTCATTTTAAAGCATTTTTATGCAGAGACTATACATGTCTCTAGAGAAGCTTAAATCCAGTGTCATGAGCAGGCAGTTCTAAATCTACATTATACACCTTCACAAAACCAAACGCTAAGCCAACAGGGCTAGGTATTATTTCATAATTAATAGATAGGGAGATTTGGCACAAACAGGATTTACATCGAATTCTAAACTGTACTATTTCAGGCAGTGGGTCCTTTTAAGGAAAACCAAGAATATGCCAGACAATTTATACTGGGAGAAAGTACAACAACAACGGTATAAAAAATAAATGTAGTTTCATGTCTTTACACCTGCGTTAGCGTAGAGTGTCAGATGTAACGAGACAGGGTGAGAGCTCACCTGGAGTTGGACAGAGACAGAGTCCAGGTGAAGCCACAGTCACAGGAACAGATGAAGGTGATGACAGTGACGCAGGTTTATTTGAGCTACACAAAGTTTAAGTCTTCAGACCTTTGCCTAATGTTCCTCTAGAAGCAGCTGGTTCTGATGGAGAAAATCACACATAACAACAGTGAGATCCAGATTAAAGCAGACCTACTGTGCTTGAGCCTGGTATATAGTTATAATCTATGGCATCTGTGGATCGTCATGTTATAATCTACACATTTTAAATTGCAATATCCATCTAAAATTATGCAATAAAACAAACAATCCTCTGATATTAGAAAACTGCACCGTGTAGCTGTCACCGCCTCCTCTGGAAAGCATCACACTAGCAAGTATCAGATTTTTAAAAATTATTACCAAAATGACTGCAATGCTGCAGAATCCTACGCCTATCATTGATTATGAAATTTTAACTGAAGAACAAAGTAAGTACAGAGCACTACTTGAGTAGCACTTTCCCAAATACTTTTTTACTCTTTCTTGGATCACTATTTTGTAATTCTACTTGAGTAATAGTAAAGTAATATTATTTTATAGCAATGATACTCAGGGGCGTTCTTTGACGGGGGCCACCTGGGCAATTGGCACCGCACGCACCCACCACTCACGCCTGTACAATCCCCTGTGTTGCTATTCTATTTTCATATACTTCAATTAAGGGGTCGAAATTGTCTACATTTCATTACGTTTCATTCCGTGTTGTTGTGTATGATCCGAAAGAATTCTAATATTGTGGTTGTAGTGGCCGTGGTGGTCAATTGGTCAAGTGAAATGGTTCAAGTATGACAGTCTGACTCTGACCTCTCGCGCTAGGCAACGCTGCGAGCACAGTACAGAGTTTGTTTTAGGGGGAGAGGCCAGGGGGGTAATCATTCGGATTTCGGTCAGTGTCTTATGGCTATAATGTGAAATAATTGCGCCTTTGTTCTTTTTTATGTTCAAAAACTTTTTTTGTAATTATTGTTTATATTTTTTATTGCAGTACTCATTAAAACTGTACATTTGTTTTTGAAAGTAGTTGTTGTGAATTGAGTTTGTATGGACAACGGTCTGGAGGATGTTAGGGTTTGGTCGGGGGGGGGGGGGTACTTTACTGTACTAAAGCCTATGTAAAGATGCCTGACTGTCATTTTTATATTAAAAGCTCTATATACAGTGTACCTTATTATTATATGAAATCCTCAGTATACAGCATACCTTACTGTCAGAGTTCTGGAGGTCACTGTCCTGCTCTCCGTCTGATCCGCTCTTCTGCTCTTCCTCTTTTCCGTCTTTCTCGTCTTCCTCAGAGAGACGCGACTGCTTCGACTTCTGACGCACAGAAACACCACAGCAGAGTGACAGGTGGATCACACCTTTTTTACTCTAATACTTAGAAGAAGAAGAAGAAGCAACTTTATTGATCTCACACAGGAGAAATTCTTCTCTGCATTTAACCCATCCTGTTATTAGGAGCAGTGGGCAGCACCCAGTGGGCGCCCGGGGACCATCTCCATGATCTTCTTGCTTCGGCTTGGTCAGGACCTCAGCTGGAGGATTTTACCTGGAGCATGTTTTGGGTTGGTGGGGGAAACTGGAGTGCCTGGAGGAAACCCACCCAGACACGGGGAGAACATGCAAACTCCACACAGAAGCCACAGAGCCACACAGGCTCGGGCGATCGAACCCAGACCATGCATGCAAATTCCACACAGAACACACACAGAAAGGCCTGGGCGGCCCGGGGATCGAACCCGGAACCTTCTAGCTGTGAAGCATGAGCGCTAGCCACTCAGCTACCGTGCCGCCAAAGTGTTTTGGTAAAGTATGTAAAGTATGCACATTGGTCGGTCTGGTTACAGACGTGTAAAAGCAGCACCTGTGTTTCAAACATTGACCTATATTAAAAGGTTTGCACTCAAACATGCAGCACAGAGGAGGCTCCCTGAATGCACCTCAGGTCCCTGAATGCACCACATGTGCAGAGTGTGATGGAGCCCAGTTGCTAGGCAACAGTGGTTGCTAGGAGAGGAGTGAGATGTGACTTTTTGGACCTGCCGCGGTGTTCCTCTGTACAGTACTCTGCAGTGCACCAGGGAGCGCACTAATGGAGATGTGAACTGGAGAATGCAGAGTGAATGTGCACAAGATGAAGGGTTAAATTAGTTTGATGGAGTTCACATAGGGCTATATTAGACAGCATTAGCCAACCCCAGTGTCTGTACATTTAATATGAGCTTTAAGGTTGTCAAATAACATATACAATGGATAAGCAGCATTGAGGAGGAGGGCTGACTCCTCTCGATAACCTGTTTCAGAAGAGCGGTGCTGCCCCAGGACTCTGCAGTGAGATCCTCTGGGGACCAATAAACTCCACACTATAAGAAATACGGCACCAGGGCTGGAGGTCTTCAGTGGGAGCCACTCTCTTATTCAAGTGAATACATTTAATCTTGTGGTATAGCCAATAACTTCGAGAACCACTTACATAGAGACATTTTCCGTTAGCTTGAAGGTGCATTGTGTAACTTTCCCTAGCCCTTTTCTCCATGCAAATGTTATTGCTTTGTCAGGATTATTAATACAGTATGGCATTAAACATTTCAATCTTCATGGAGATCAAACCACTCCCGCACACACTCAGAATACCTGTTTTTCTATGTACACTCAACAAAAATATAAACGCAACACTTTTGTTTTTGCTCCCATTTTTCATGAGATGGACTTAAAGATCTAAAATTCATTCCAGATACACAATATTACCATTTCTCTCAAACATTGTTCACAAATCTGTCTAAATGTGTGATAGTGAGCACTTCTGCTTTGCTGAGATAATCCATCCCACCTCACAGGTGTGCCACATCAAGATGCTGATCTGACATCATGATTAGTGCACAGGTGTACCTTATACTGCCCACAATAAAAGGCCACTCTGAAATGTGCAGTTTTGTCTCACAGCAAAATGCCACAGATGTCACAAGCATTGAGGGAGCGTGCAATTTGCATGCTGACAGCAGGAATGTCAACCAGATCTGTTGCTCGTGTATTGAATGTTCATTTCTCCACCATAAGCCGTCTCCAAAGGCGTTTCAGAGAATATGGCAGTACATCCAACCGGCCTCACAACCGCAGACCACGTGTAACCACACCAGCCCAGGACCTCCACATCCAGCAGGTTCACCTCCAAGATCATCTGAGACCAGCCACTCGGACAGCTGCTGAAACAACTGGTTTGCATAACCAAACAATTTCTGCACAAACTGTCAGAAACCGTCTCAGGGAAGCTCAACTGCATGCTCGTCGTCCTCATCGGGGTCTTAACCTGACTCCAGATCGTCGCCGTAACAGACATGAGTGGGCAAATGCTCACATTCGATGACGTCTGGCACGTTGGAGAGGTGTTCTCTTCACGGATGAATCTCGGTTTACATTGTTCAGGGCAGATGGCAGACAGCCATCATGTGTGGCGTCGTGTGGGTGAGCGCTTTGCTGATGTCAATGTTGTGGATCGAGTGGCCCATGGTGGTGGTGGGGTTATGGTATGGGCAGGCATCTGTTATGGACGAAGAACACAGGTGCATTTTATTGATGGCATTTTGAATGCACAGAGATACCGTGATGAGATCCTGAGGCCCATTGTTGTGCCATAAATCCATGAACATCACCTCATGTTTCAGCAAGATAATGCACGGCCCCATGTTGCAAGGATCTGTACACAATTCTTGGAAGCTGAAAATGTCCCAGTTCTTGCATGGCCAGCATACTCACCGGACATGTCACCCATTGAGCATGTTTGGGATGTGCTTGACCGGCGTATACGACAGCGTGTACCAGCTCCCACTAATATCCAGCAACTTCGCACAGCCATTGAAGAGGAGTGGACCAACATTCCACAGGCCACAATTGACAATCTGATAAACTCTATGCGAAGAAGATGTGTTGCACTGCATGAGGCAAATGGTGGTCACACCAGATACTGACTGGTTCTGAGTCCCCAGACCCCCAATAAAGCAAAAAAAAAATGCACATTTCAGGGTGGCCTTTTATTGTGGGCAGTCTAAGGTACACCTGTGCACTAATCATGATGTCAGATCAGCATCTTGATGTGGCGCACCTGTGAGGTGGGATGGATTGTCTCAGCAAAGCAGAAGTGCTCACTATCACACATTTAGACAGATTTGTGAACAATGTTTGAGAGAAATGGTAATATTGTGTATCTGGAATGAATTTTAGATCTTTAAGTCCATCTCATGAAAAATGGGAGCAAAAACAAAAGTGTTGCGTTTATATTTTTGTTGAGTGTATATTGGAGCTATAAAACCACCTGTAATTGAATAAATGTAACGCAGAGCTGTTTAATGTCATACTGTGGAACATTCCAGGCAGAGCGATGACATACAGCTCTGGAAAAAAATAAGAGACCACTGCATTTTTTTCTGAAATCAGCATCTCTACATGTATTACAGCCATTCCATTCCAGCGTCTGTTGAATTCCAACACAAACACAAAGCTGAGCTACTTCAGTTCTTGCACCAGGAGTGGAATAAATGGCGCTTACACCTCCGCCCCCCTCCCCCCGCTCGGACGCTCAGACCACTGTCTGGTTTACCTGCTCCCGGAATACACACCCAGGGTGCGAAGAGGAGCTGCGCAGAAGCGGTCTGTGAAGCTTTGGACTCAGGAGGCCTGTGAGAGTCTGAGGGACTGTTTCCAGAACACTGACTGGGACATGTTCAGCGGCTCTTACGGAGATGACATCAACGGCCTGACCCATTGCATTACGGACTACATTAACTTCTGCGTGGAGAACACTGTACCAACCAGGAGGGTACGGTGCTTCTCCAACAACCACCCCTGGGTCACCCCTGAGCTTAAAGCCCTCCTGAACCAGAAGAAGAGGGCTTTCAACTCAGGGGACAGAGAGGAGCAAAAAAGGGTCCAGAGGGAGCTTCAATGGAGGATCCGACGGGCCAAAAAGGACTATGGGAGGAAGATGGAGGAGCAGCTGGCCCAAAACAACGTACGGGGCGTGTGGAGAGGACTGAGGAACATGTCTGGTTTCGGACAGAGTGGCAGAGGGACAGCTGATGGTGATCAGTGCTGGGCGGACGAATTAAACCGTTACTTCAACAGGTTTGACTCACCCCCCACCCCCTCTGCCCCTCTGCCGTCTCCCTCCTCCTCTCCACACCTTCCCGGGCCAGTAGCCACATCCCCCTTCCCCTTCACACGGACCCAACCCAGCACCAGCCCCCCTCCACCCCCCACCTCCACCAGCCCCTGCAGTCCACCCCAGTCCCCCCTCACTCCCCCTCTCCATCACACCAGACGAGGTGAGGAGGGAACTTAGGCGGCTCAACCAGAGGAAGTCCACAGGTCCTGATGGTATCTGCCCCAGGCTGCTGAGAACCTGTGCAGACCAGCTCTGTGAGGTTCTCTGCTACATGTTCAACCTGAGCCTCAGCCTGGAGAAGGTCCCCGTCCTGTGGAAGACCTCCTGTGTGGTCCCGGTTCCCAAAACAACAAACGCCAGGGAACCGGCCCACTACAGACCAGTCGCCTTGACCTCCCACCTCATGAAGACCATGGAGAGGGTGATCCTTAGCCACCTCCGCTCTGTGGTGAGCCCCACCCTGGACCCGCTGCAGTTTGCCTACAAGCCAAACGTAGGAGTAGAGGACGCCGTCATCTACTTGCTGCAGCGGGCGCTCACCCACCTAGAGACCGCCGGGAGTGCTGTGAGAGTCATGTTCTTTGACTTCTCCAGCGCCTTCAACACCATCAGGCCGGCGCTGCTGCGGGGGAAGTTAGAGGATGCGGGAGTTGATGGACATCTCGCTGCCTGGACCATCGACTACCTCACTGACCGTCCACAGTACGTGCGGCTGCGCGGCTGTGAGTCAGAGGTGGTAGTCTGCAGCACTGGGGCTCCCCAGGGTACTGTCCTCTCACCCTTCCTCTTCACCATATACACCTCGGACTTCACATATAACATGGACAGCTGCCATCTCCAGAAGTTCTCTGACGACTCGGCCATTGTGGGCTGTGTGTCAGAGGGGAACGAGCTGGAGTACCGCTCGGTCATCAGTGACTTTGTGGACTGGTCTGGGCGCAACCACCTGAGCCTTAACACCAGTAAGACAAAGGAGCTGGTGATCGACTTCAGGAGGAGACCACTACCTCACTCACCGGTGAACATCCAGGGGCAGGACATAGAGACTGTGGACAGTTTCAAGTACCTGGGTGTTCACCTCAACAATAAACTGGACTGGTCCCACAACACCGACGCCCTGTACAAGAAGGGCCAAAGTCGCCTCCACCTCCCTGAGGAGACTGAGTTCCTTTGGAGTGTGCAGGCCTCTGCTCAAGACTTTTTATGACTCTGTGGTGGCCTCTGCTCTCCTCTACGCTGTCGTCTGCTGGGCCCCGAGCAGCACAGAGCGGGACAGAAAAAGACTCAACAAGCTGGTCAAGAGGGCCAGCTCTGTCCTGGGCTGTCCTCTGGACTCTGTAGAGGAGGTGGCTGAGAGGAGGGTACTGGCCAAATTCACGTCCATCATGGACGACACCTCTCACCCTCTGCACCGGACTGTAGAGGAGCTGAGCAGCTCCTTCAGCAGCCGACTGAGGCACCCCCAGTGCAAGAAGGAGCGCTACCGCAGATCCTTCATCCCCACCGCCATCAGACTGTATAATTCTACTGTATAGTCCTACCGTGCAATATCGTTTTCCCAATGTGCAATATTGTTGTTTTTTCAATACTCCTATCGTGCAATATCGTTTTTCCAATTTTTTCAATACTCTCCCTGTCACTGTTTTTTATTATTATCACTACTATTATTATTATTCGATTTATTACTTATTTTTTTAATTATTATTATCACCTATCTTTATGCCTTTTTTTGCCTGCATGCACTTGTCTTCTTGTTCAAACTGTCCCTACCTGGAGCTACTGTGACAAGTAAATTTCTCCTGTGTGAGATCAATAAAGTCTTATCTTATCTTATCTTATCTTATCTTAAAGTCACCCAAGAACAATGTGAAAGACTTGTGGAGAGCATGCCAAGACGCATGAAAGCTGTGATTAAAAATAAGGGTTATTGCACCAAATACTGATTTCTGAACTCTTCTTAAGTGTAAACATTAGTATTATGTTTTTTAAAAATGAATTTGATCTTGTTTCTTTGCATTGTTTGAGGTCTGAAAACATGTATCTTTTTTGTTATTTTGACCATTTGTCATTTTCTGCAAATAAATGCTCTAAACGATAATATTTTTATTTGGAATTGGGGGAAATGTTGTCAGTAGTTTATAGACTCAAACAAAAATGTTCCTTTTGCCCAAACACATACCTATAAGTAGTAAAATAAGAAAAACTGATAATTTTGCAGTGGTCTCTTATTTTTTTACAGAGCTGCACAGAAACACGTGACAGACCCCCAAACAAAAAAGTTACACAGTGCATCTTTAAGGTTAAACTAATGGATTTTTTTTTTTAATGCTGAATACATATAAATAAGCATACCTTTTATCACAATATCCTGACACCACAACGGTATTTACCAGTAGTGACCCAGCAGCGTATTGGGTAGTTGCCGGGCTCTTTTGTTTACTTTGTTTGGCACATTTGGCACGTTTGACCAGTAATTTAAAGTTTCTGACGTTCAATCGCCGCGCTCTTTACTTGAGTGTGTAATGTAATATAAACTTACCTTAGCAGAGCCAGACTTTTTCCGCTTGGACCCACTCTTATCAGTCTGGATATTCTCTGTGTCTTCTTCCTCTTCCACAGAGTCCCCCTCTTCTCCCTCTTCTCCATCCTCTCCTTCACTGCTGCCGTCCGCTGCGTTTCCTGCGTCCTCTGCCTCTGACGAACTCTGCATCACCTGCGGGACCAGCGCTGTGTATTTAAAGTGCACTACGTAACTTTCCTGGTGGAGGCTACAGCACTTGATTGTCTGCCAGAGATGTTACTGTTATGCCTGAAATTTTACACGGCATGGCATTAAGCTTATCTATCTGCCACCTGGCCAAATTACAGCTCAGATCTATGGAGAGGTGACTCAGTGAGAATGCATGTTTTTCATTCAAGGCATTTGTCATCAAAACACATTAACAATTCAAGACAGACACTATGGCTACGTTCAGACTGCAGGGTTTTAAGCTCAATTCGGGTTTTTTTGTGAAATCCGATTTTTTTGCGAGGTCGTTCACATTTACAATTAAATGCGACTTTTATGTGATCTCCAGTGTGAACTTTAAACGCCCCAGAAGTGTCCCGCATGCGCCTTGGAGGACACGACGAGGTCACATGCAGCGAGCATGCTCAGTGTTTACGGAAGTTGCCTAAACATGGACACTAGCATTGAGCGCCTGGGGATTTTAAAGCTGCTGTTGTACCGGAGCCAGAACATGTACAACTTATTTGTTTTAAGGATGAGATTGAGAAGGTGAAGGACAAGGTTTTCGGCCGTGGCGTTTTGTGGGTTCCTCTTCAGTAAAGCAGCTATCCAGCAATTCTATCTGCTCAATGCTGGGCTTGTCTCCATTTCTGTTCAGTTTCTGCCTACTTCAGCGCAGAATAGTGACGTTTGTTGCTTGTTGATGACGTGTAGGTCAGATGAACGCGACCTGGCTGTTCAGACTGAAGTCGCATGTCAAAATATCGGATATGTATCAGTTTTAGGACCACATATCCAAGTGGAAAAAAATCTGATCTGTGTCGTTCATTAAAAGTCATTAAAAGATCAGATACAGGTCATATAGGGGTGAAAAAAAATCACATTTGGGTCACTTCAGGCTGCAGTCTGAACGTAGCCTTTGTTTAATGCCATACAGTGAAATATTGCAGTTTAACTTTTTTTTTTAATACCTTTATTTAATTAGGTTGTCCCAGATTCGGAATTAGATTCAGAATCCAAGTTAGCAGCCCAGCCAGCACAATTAATCTTAAACCTAATCTGCATATTTTTGCTGCAGATAAAAACAAAACAAAAAAATTAAACATAATTCACTATTATTTATGGGCTCTGGCCAGGCAATAAAATGATCACCACAGCAGAATAAACTGATATTGTGGTCAAAAAGGCCTCAGACCCTGGGCAGCAGTGCCTTTAGAAATACCGCACCATCATTATATGGAGAATTTACTTGTGGTACATGTGAAGCTTGTAAATCACAATAAAAATCCAAGCCATTATCATGTGTTTAATGACTTATTTTAATAGCTGTTTGGTTTCACTTGCTTCACAGTATTGCTTTTTATTTAATTTATGGGAGTGAAGTGAAGCTTTCAGAGTCCACACTGTGCTCCTGTGTGTGCCTCATTAGACTGACCTGATACCCCGTGAACTTGACTCCGGGGTTGTTCTCGATCTCCCACAGGCCCTCATTGAAGCCTTTCCTCTTGTTGGACTTGCCAAATTTGTCTTTGTAGTCTTTGTAGGGAAGCAGATCCTTTGGGCCCAGAAAGGCACTATGGCAAAAAAACAAAAAATCAAAATAAGAATGTATTTAATATCTAATTTAAATGAATTAAAACGTGCATATTCTCTCATTTTGACTTAATTTAATGGAATAATACCTGTTGTAAATATAAATTAGAGTTTTACAGAACAGGAAGTGCAAGCCGTTTTCCAATCCAGCGACTGCACGCTTGTGAGTGTGGTCTCGGTCTGCAGTCGAGACGGCGCATACTCGCTCGGTTCTTAGTGCATTATGTTTCTCGCATGGCCGTCTGTGAAATGGAACAAGTCCCGCCTCAGCTCAATGAGCCGGGTGGTCTGCTCCTTGTTCCCTAAAGAAAAAAATATTATTCTATTGCGACTAGTAATACTTGGAATTGGGACATGGCCAATGTTCCCCCTAATTTTTAATGTGTCAAACACACTAACTCCCTGAGCGCTCCTTGGAGCCCTGTGCGCAGTACTCGAGTTGAGGGGGGATGGGGGGTATGGCATCCCCCCTGTGGGAAAAAATAGTCAAAATCATCCCTCTTCTAAAACGGGCATCCCTTCTTCCATCCCTTATGGCATTTTATCAATCAGGCATGAAAATCCCTAAACTTTTGGCGAATTTCGCCGTTTTTAAGTCAAAATGGCCAGTGCGCTCCAGCTTCCAATCATGTTGCAGCATTATTACGCACCGATCATGACGCCAATCATGACGATTGCCGCTGTTGTGTTTGCGCCTGTTCGCCGATCAGCTGTGAGCCTGATATTTACGCGGCATTTCTAAGAGAAGAAGAATCCTTAACTTGCTACGTTAATGCTACGTAAGAAGGAACTCTCGCCTCGGGACACGGGATACGTTCAGGATTATGTCCTTTTCTCCGGAGCTCCGGATTATTAAAGACAACACGGCAAACTGTTAGAATGGATCTGACCTTGCCTGGAAGAATCCATGTCTCATCGCTGTACCAGCGGATGAGGTATCGCGCTGTATAGGAAATACAGAGAGATATCATTTGGCTGGCCAGGTAAGATCTGACCGCATTCTTATGGGTGAGTCATATTATCAGATTATTTCTGCATCTATTTCGGCACTAAACCAGGACTAAACCAAGACTAAACCAGGTTTAAACCAGGACTAAACCAAGACTAAACCAGGTCTAAACCAGGACTAAACCAGGTCCAAACAAGGACTAAGCCAAGACTAAACCAGATCTAAACCGGGACTAAACCAGGACTAAACCGGGACTAAACCGGGACTAAACCAAAACTAAACCAGGTCCAAACCAAGACTAAGCCAGGACTAAAACAGGTCTAAACCAGGACTAAGCCAGGACTAAACTGGGACTAAACCAGGACTAAACCAAGACTAAACCAGGACTAAGGTGTGTGTGTGTGTGTGTATGTGTGATAACATATATCCTGTGTATTATTGAATTATTGAATGATTATATGGACTTTTTGTTATAAAAGCATTTCCATTTTAACAAAGTACCTTCTAATTCTGGCCTGCCCTGAAACACCACAGTGATTATCTTAATGCCCCCCCCCCCCCGTTGGTGAAAAATTTCACCATCCCCCCTGGTTTCATTTTACAACTCGACTACTGCCTGTGCGCGACATCCGAAATGCCCCCCCCGCGCGGCTCGCACTTTGCAGATATAAAAAAATGACCCCGCGGCTGAATAAAAAGCGGAGATCCACTAAAAGCTCTTTCATCCCTGATTTACAGTGCGCTGCATAGGTTTTCTTGTGAGCTGAGAATGTGCGAGCAGTGCGCAGCTTAGAGTAAACGTTGGACATGGCGACACTGTAGAATATCCAGCATTACAACAGCAAAGGAAATATAAGTGTAAGGGGAAAAGCATGTGAACGGTAAAACAGGTGCCGTGATCTATGCCGTTACGGCTACCGTCACACGTTTAGCGTAGTTTATGAAGAGTTTCATGTAACACAGTTGTAGGTGAGGTGAACCAGTACGTATATTTTATAGTGACGTCGCAACTGTCACATGTGGATGTCGCTGGCGAGTCGGTCTTTGTAGTCATATATCCTCCCGCGCTGTGCATGCTGGGGCTTTTAAGTGTGCGAAGCGTGCATTTTCGCATGCTTGGTCCATGCCCCGATTTCCATGGAAACGACTGCGCTGTTCAGAGCGCATCTTAACTGTGCAGGGGACAAAAAACGAATGGAACGGCGGTTGTCGCGCCGGATATGACGCACATCCCCTTACAAGGACGCTCACAAGCGCGCAGTCGCTGAATTGGAAAACGGCTGCAGAGTTCTATCTAAAGAGTCGCATGCTGATGACATCACACTGGGGAGGATTATGTCCAAAAGAATTTGTCACAATTTACACATAAGAAACACATTTTTTCTGACAAAATAAATTTGTTTTCTTATATTTGTATTTGTCAAATAATAATTTTGGTGCACATTAATAGAATTTCCAAGCGTGACATTATTTCCAACCAGGAAGTAAAATTAAAAACCTACAAATTGGCCAAACTGGGGAAAAAATATAAAAATGTCATCTTAAATCTTAAATATAATGGTCTTAAAGATACACTGTGTAACTTTTCTAGTGGAGGGTCCATCAAAGGCTTTTCCCAGTATGATATTAAACCTTTCTATTATCACAGAGACCAAACCAGACCAAGTTACAGGTCAGATCTGTGGAGATGTGACCCCACTCACAGTCAGAATCGCTGTTTTTCTATGTGTTTTTGAGCAATAAAACCACCAGTAATTGAATAAATGTAAGGTAGAGTTGTCTAATGTCATCCTGTGGGATATTCCAGGCTATGACATCTCCATAGAAACAAGCAGGTGACAGACCCCCAACCAAAAAGTTCCATAGTGCAGCATTAACTGTTTTGGTAAAATGAGAAATCCAGTCTGTTATAGGCACTTTAATGTCAAATTACAATCCAAACTCAATTATTTATCTGACAAGCAATGAGTAAAATAGATGATTATTTAAAGGCCAGTGGTTGCATACTTGAGTTGTATGAATACAAAAACAGGGGAGTGCTATAAATTGCCTTAAATGGAAGGAGAAGTAAAATCGTTTACGTTTCGTGTGTTCCAAAGAAGAAGATTGGATATTTGTTAGCGGGAGGCTTCACAGCTCCTTCAGGAAGTTCATCAATCTGAAAAGAAGCAAGGATAAATGTTATTATGGTTAAAGGTCGTATATTACACCAAACAGACTCTCGGGATCTTTAAACCATGTTAGAATGTTGTTACCTCGTTAAAAAAATAACCTGGAGTTGTGTTTTTCTTCATTCACACATTTTTGAGTAATCCTTTATTATCAATCTGTCTACATCTCCGAAACTCAGAACGCTCTGTTCCACCTTGTGATGTCATGAAGCAGTAGTTTTCAAGTTAAAACCTACATTTTACCTTTAGTTCAGTAGAGATTGCCAATTCCAGGGCTGAAATTATCCAAGTGATTCTAGTGAAGGTGTATACTCTATACACCTTCACTAGAATCACTTGGATAATAAAAACACAGTGGAGCACTAGTGTTTTCAGTGTTTTCTGAGAGAACACAGCCTAAATATGCAGTGTGTGCATAATAAACACGATTGAATGAAACAAAACACAACTCCAGGTGTGTTTTTGATGAGGAAACATTATAACAGAGATCAGAAAAAGGCGTAATATGGGCCCTTTAAGAGAATAACCAAATGAAGTTACATAAAGTGCATGATTAGTGCGTTAAATGGTAATTATCTAGCTGGTTTGCACAATACTACAACTACAGCTCTGGAGAAAAATAAGAGACCACTGCATTTTTTTCCTGAACTCAGCATCTCTACATGTATTACAGCCATTCCATTCCAGCGTCTGTTGAATTCCAACACAAACACAAAGCTGAGCTACTTCAGTTCTTGCACCAGGAGTGGAATAAAGTCACCCAAGAACAATGTGAAAGACTTGTGGAGAGCATGCCAAGACGTTTGAAAGCTGTGATTTAAAAATAAGGGTTATTGCAGTGAATATTGATTCCTGAACTCTTCTTGAGTGTAAACATTAGTATTATCTTGTTTTAAAATGAATTTGATCTTGTTTCTTTGCATTGTTTGAGGTCTGAGAACATTGTATTTTTGTTATTTTGTCATTTTCTGCAAATGAATGCTCTAAAACAATAATATTTTTATTTGGAATTTGTCAGAAATGTTGTCAGTAGTTTATAGACTCAAATGTTCCTTTTGCCCAAACACATACCTATAAGTAGTAAAATCAGAAAAACTGATGATTTTGCAGTGGTCTCTTATTTTTTCCAGAGCTGTATATAATCTATTTAACATTTTATTTACCCAGCTGAACAAAACACTGCAATGCATATCTCAGAAAGTACGTATTATATTATTATTTTTGCTATTTTAGAAGCTACTTCACTAGTTTTGTTCATGATTTCTAACCTAAAGTTGACTGTACATTAATAATAAACGTGGAGGATGTACATAGGTTACTTGAGGTCATCTAGCACCGTGGTTTTTTACATTTTGTAACTCCTAAATAATGCAAAATTATAAATATTAATTCCATTTTGCACGACGATCAAATCCACACGTGCAAAAAGTGAATTAGAACGGTTACCTAGGAAACGTACGAGGATTTTACTGGGAATGCTAATTTGGGGGGGAAATGTCAGCTAACCGCTCACGATGCAGACACAAATAGCGTTTTCTCTGCTAAAATAATCCTTTTTGTTCAACTTGGTGTAAGATTATTGGTGGTGTGATATTATTTCATCCCAGGTTCCGCGGGAGAAGAGCGGCGGTCTTTGCGCGCAGCCTCCCCGCCTCCGTGCGCCTCCAGCCCGGCTACATCCCAGACTCACCCTCGCTGGCCAGTGTGGGTATCCTTTCATTTTCGCGAAAACCAAATCTCCTGCCTTGTATTCCCGCGGTCGTGGTCGAGCCATGCCTCTGTCGGGGTGAGGAAAAACCCGCTTTCAGCTCGGTACGTTTTCAGGTTGAATCCCTTTTCTACGATGCCGTCTTCTGTGGCCCCGTGATGCAGTCAGCCACGGTGGAATTATTGACCATGAATGTTTTTATATCAAGACTGCAGTTTACACGGAAATAAATAATTAAAAAAGGCGGAAAACGAAGCCTGGATGTGTGGGCTATGCTTTTACGCACGGAATCAGGTGTAAACGGGATCGTGAATGGCTCCAGTGCGCGCAGCAGCAGCACCACCACCTGAACAGAGGATGCTCCAGAAATTCATCTAATATCTGCACAACTGTGGCGTAAAATAAATACAGACTTTTGCACACTAGCAGCCATTTTGATTTGAGACGCATATAAATAGATTTCTCTTATTGTCAGTGGTTTCCCTAGATAATACTCCCTACAACTGTATATATATAGCTGGGACTGGACATCTTATTTGATATTACTTTTCTATTTAATTCTGATTTGTACATGTACATTCATTGTCTTTTTAAATTTTTTATAATTATGTCTCATTTGACACTGGTCTATTGCTCTTTTTTGCCATTCCATCTATTTTTTGTTACCCTCTGTTAGATATTATATTATGATGAGTGAGATACTGTATCCAAATAATTTCCCTTGTGGATCAATAAAGTTTGTCTAAGTTTAAGTTATGTGATGCAAAATGACCCAAGTTAAAGGGATAGTTTGGATTTTTTGATGTGAATCTGTATGGCATCCCCTTCAGCGGTGTCGTGCATTAACACTGACTTATGCCCGGTTCTGGAGCTGAAGAAAGTAGGTCCAGCAAGTTAGCCAGGACAGTTGTTATTATTAGTCTGTTCACTTGTAAACATTGCCACTTACAAGTAAACAGGCTAATAATAATAGGTGTGCAGTGATAGAAATCGAGTTCCAAGCGATTTAGACTTCTGACTTTTTCGTGGGCAACTGTTTTGTGACCCAAATATATCACTTTTTGGACAAATACTGTTTTGAGAAGAAAAACAAGCTTTATTAACTGCCCTGATTCAATGGACGCTACCAAAATTAGCGAAGCTAATGCTCCAGAAGACACAGTTACGGATGCTGGCGACCGTAGGCCTCACAGGAGCGATAGTGAGGACTTTCCGAGCGGACTTTCTAGTGAAAGTATATACTTTCTGCGTGAAATGCACCGCATGATACAGCAGGACGTACAGGAAGAATTACGCAGAGTGGGAGCCGATGTGGCAATTATCAAAGACGAAATGCTTCACCTAACCACAAAAATAGACAAACTGTGAACCAGAGTGTCAGAGGCTGAAAACAGAGTTTCACGGAGGAGGATGACAACAAAGTCCTAACCAGCCAAGTTCAGAGCATGTGCAAGGCCATATCCCAGCTCCAGGCTCTGGAAAAAAATAAGAGACCACTGCATTTTTTCCTGAAATCAGCATCTCTACATGTATTACAGCCATTCCATTCCAGCGTCTGTTGAATTGCAACACAAACACAAAGCTGAGCTACTTCAGTTCTTGCACCAGGAGTGGAATAAAGTCACCCAAGAACAATGTGAAAGACTTGTGGAGAGCACGCCAAGACGCATGAAAGCTGTGATTAATGTTTTAAAATGAATTTGATCTTGTTTCTTTGCATTGTTTGAGGTCTGAAAACATGTATCTTTTTTCTTAAGATGCGTGAAGAATCCCTCAGTCGTCCAGGTAGAATCCATTATAAAAGGAGAAATTCACTTTGTCAACTGGACAAAGTTTGTTTGGTCAAAAACGTTTCGCAGCTCATCCGAGAGGCTTCGTCAGTTCTGGTTCGAGTGCTGGTTAGACACTGCTTATATCTAGCTGCAGGGAGGAGCTCACTACCCTGAAATTGTTCTGAAACTATCTCAACTAATTTGTTTTTTTTGTTTATCGAATTTCTCTGGCGTCTAGTTTAGCATACCTATTCAACCCTAACGACTGTCTCCACACCTCTGGCCCTGACCTGTCAGCCCTATTGTTTCTTTTGTCTGTTTTGACTTGGTTTGAGAATGGAATTATAAATGGGAGACAAGTTATGTCTGACTCCCCCATTTCTGTTTAAAGAAGGGTTCTCTTTTTTGACAAAAATTGCCTCTTTAACTCCCCTCTCAAACCAGTTCTTCTCCCAGGCTAAGATCTGAACCTCACTGTCCTCAAAAGAATGGCCCGTGGCTTCTAGGTGAAGATGTACGGCAGATGACGGTCCATTCTGGCCCGCCCGCCTGTGTTGGTACATCCTCTTGTGAAGTGCCTGTTTTGTTTCTCCAATGTAGCGCTCACTGCAGTTTTCACTACACTGAATGGAGTAGACCACATTGCTTTGTTTGTGGCTCGGTGTTTTGTCCTTTGGGTGGACAAGTATTTGTCTTAAAGTGTTTGTGGGTTTGAAATAAACTGGGATTTCATATTGTCTGAAAATCCTCTGTAGTTTTTCCGAAACGCCGGCCAGGTAAGGAATCGCTACCCCTTTCCTCCTGGGTTTGGATTCTCTGTTGTCTTGTTTCTTGCCCTTGTCTCTCTTGGTTTTGTTGACAACAACAAACCAACTCAACAAAACGGAGTAGCCGCGTACACTCACATTCACGCAGGTGCATGAGGGAAAAAGGGCAGAGGCCGAGGGGGCCATCCGTGACGTCATCATAGGGCGATCATTACACCGTCGGTCTAGGTCAGTCTCTTGCTCATGCTAAAGTCGCACATTTTAATGTTGTTTTTTTCATCCAAAAGTAGATTTTCACATTTCAAATCTCTGTAATAATAATAATAATAATAATAATAATAATAATACATTTTATTTATTGGGCGCCTTTCTGGACACTCAAGGTCGCCTTACAACAAGTACAATATACATTATAGGCAGTTAAAAGCAGTTAAAAGCCACAGTTAAAATACAAACAGTTAAACATTTAAACAATAAAACTGTGCGCGATGTTGATGCTGTGGAGATACTGAACAGTGGCACAGAGCTGGACAAAGAACTTTCTACTGTGGTCCTCAGACAGTGGGCCTTTTGCTTTAATGTACGCAGAGGTCTCTGTTCACACACAACTCCATCACCACAAACACCTGCACATGGATGACAACAAAAGCATGTGTTATACAATACAGATTTTTTTTTTTTTTATGTATTAAACATGGGTCAGTTTGTTGCCCAACATAACATGTGCATAGTTTTGTTTCAGCAGGGATTGAATTATCAGCCTTTTTAAATTTGTAGTCACCATAGCTGCTCTGTAGTAACTAGGAATGTCCCGATCCAATCACGTGATCGGAAATCGGCCCCGATCACGTGGTTTCGGATCGGAATCGGTCGTTACCTCCCGATCGGAATTGGATACAATGTTGCCTCTAAGCTGCGCAACTGCACAATTGCGCACTGCTCGCACATTCTCAGCGCACAAGAAAACCTATGCAGCACACTGTAAATGAATTAGATCTATAACATATTTTCTGTATCATTTTGCTGTGTAACTCAGTGAGTGACAGGTGTCCAGCCAATCATACGATATGATTCACTTACGTTACGCAGCCAATCACAGCATTGACAGTACTTGTGTACATGCCCTGACCATACACGCTATATAACAGTAATAACAGTGCAGCTGAGTTAAGATACGCTAATGCTAACCAATGCTCCCTCTAAGGTGCGTGCCTGCAGCGCATAAAATAAAATCTAACCTGAACTGATAAACAAAGCGCTGGTTAGACGCACGGAACGACCAATCTGATAGACTGCACACGTGAATGTGACACACGTCAGAGAGAAGCCAACTACAAACAGACACATTTCGACCGCATTTCTCTCGCTTCCTTCAGTATGACCGTAGTTGTAGTTGCACATCTCCGTGGGTCAGAGGGGCAGGTCTGCCGCCCGCACACACTTCATGTAGGGAATGTAGATGTTATCTTCCCCTGTTTACTTTGTTTTCATAGTTTTTTGTAAGCCAAAAAGACAGGACTTTCTCAAAGTGTGAATCCTCTCCCCGGAGCGTTATACCACAGAGCTCTGACACTCACACAAAATTACAGGCTAATGATTTAAAAGCAAGATATAAAGTGATAATAATTTATACTTATTTTGGAGATCATCATTTTGAGAAAGATTACCCATCTTATGGCCTATAGGTCCTACAATCCATAAAAAAAAAAATCTGCAGCTATATGCAGGGTATATTTATCAAGCAGAAAAAAATCTCTTAATGTAATTTTACAGATTTGCACACTGCTCACACTTACATAATAGGCCTACATAGAAAAGTATGCTTATATTATTATTATTACTATTATTATATGTGTACTTATAATAATGTTTTCTGCCACATACCCTTGGTATGTGGGCAGTAAGTGGGAACAAAAACAACCATATTTTTGATATTTTTGTTACTTCACCGAATATTTGAAGTAACTGAATATTATATATATATATAAATAAATGTGCTCCTCACCTTCCACGGTGGTTGGTCTCTCACTCTCATCCAGCTCGGGTCCTCTACCAGAGGCCTGGGAGCTTGAGAGTTCTTTGCTGTTCCTAGTACTGCACTTTTCTGGACTGAGATGTCTGATGTTTTTCCTGGGATCTGTTGTAGCCACTCCTCCAGTTTGGGGGTTACAGCCCCGAGTGCTCCGATCACCACGGGCACCACTGATGCCTTCACCTTCCAGGCCTTCTCCAGCTCTTCCTTGAGCCCCTGGTATTTCTCTAGTTTCTCGTGTTCCTTTTTCCTGATGTTACCATCGCTTGGTATTGCAATGTCCACAACCACAGCTCTGTTCTGTTACTTATCCACCACCACTATGTCTGGTTGGTTCGCCATCACCATTCTGTCAGTCTGTATCTGGAAGTCCCACAGGATCTTGGCTCGGTCATTCTCTGCAACCTTCGGAGGTGTTTCCCACCTTGACCTTGGGGTCTCCAGCCCGTACTCTGCACAGATGTTTCTGTACACTATGCCCGCCACTTGGTTGTGTCGCTCCATGTATGCTTTCCCTGCCAGCATCTTACACCCTGCAGTTATGTGCTGGACGAGAAATGGTGCTTCAGACGTGTATTGTACTTCGACTTAGCTTTCTCCACTTCTCTGCTAAATGAGTACCTGCTGCGTCTGTAGCTTTCTCGTTCTCCGGATCTGTATGCTGTTTTAGCAGTGGCAGTAGTTTTCAAGTTAACAGCTCCTTTTACTGTTCAGTAGAGATTCCAGAGCTAAAATTATGCAAATTATTCTAGCAAAGGTGTATTGATTTTAAAAACACAGTAGTGCACTTCCTGCATTACCACATGGCATCACAAGGTGGAACAGAGTGTTTTCTGTTTGAGAGAAGAACTTTTTGTGTTAAACACGTGTGAATGAAACAAAAGGTAACTCCAGGTCCAAAAGTTAAAAACTCCACGCACAGCTTCCAGGTGCTGGCAACAACAGGAACATTGAATAATTCCAGAAAAGAAGAAATTTACCGCACACTCGCTTGACTTTACTCTTATTCCTTTATTGGGCTTAGAGCAAACAACTTCTGCAGCGTCATCCAAGTTACTTGGATGAGCTGCGACAAATTGAATTTCTCCTTTTACCATGGATCCTACCTGGATGACTGAGGGATTCTTCACACATCTATTAAATGCAAAAAAGTGTTCCGTTTTGTTGTTGATTGTTTGACAGTAGCTCATTTACACATACGTTAAAAACATGTAAAAATACAGGCCAGTCAAAACGTTTTCGACCAAATAAACTTTGTCCAGTTCCATCCATCCATTTTCTTCCGCTTATCCGGGGCTGGGTCGCGGGGGCAACAGTCTAAGCAGGGACTCCCTTTACCCCGGACACTTCCTCCAGCTCCTCTGGGATGACCCCAAGGTGTTCCCAGGCCAACCAGGAGACATAGTCCCTCCAGCGTGTCCTGGGTCTTCCCCGGGGCCTCCTTCCGGTGGGACATGTCCGGAACACCTCCCGAGGGAGGCGTCCAGGAGGCATCCGGAACAGATGCCCGAGCCACCTCAGCTGGCTCCTCTCGACGTGGAGAAGCAGCGGCTCTACTCCGAGCTCCTCCCGTGTGACTGAGCTCCTCACCATATCTCTAAGGGTGCGCCCAGCCACTCTGCGGAGGAAACTCATTTCGGCCGCTTGTATCCGCGATCTTGTCCTTTCGGTCATTACCCAGAGCTCATGACCATAGATGAGGATAGGAACGTAGATTGACCGGTAAATTGAGAGCTTCGTCTTTTGGCTCAGCTCCCTCTTCACCACAACAGTCCGGTACAACGATCGCATCACTGCCGACGCTGCACTGATCCGCCTGTCAATCTCACGCTCCATCCTCCCCTCACTTGTGAACAAGACCCCGAGATACTTGAATTCCTCCTCTTGAGGCAAGGACTCTCCACCCACCCCGAGAGGACAAGCCACCTTTTTTGGATTTGGAAGAGCTGATCCTCATCCCAGCTGCTTCACACTCGGCTGTAAACCTCCCCAGTGCACACTGGAGGCCCCGGTTCAATGAAGCCATCATCTGCAACATCATATGCAAACAGCAGAGATGGGATCCTGTGGTTCCCAAACCGGATCCCCTCCGGCCCCCTAGAAATTCTGTCCATAAATATAATGAACAGAACTGGTGACAAAGGGCAGCCCTGGCAGAGTCCAACATGCACCAGGAACAGGTCCGACTTACTACCGGCAATGTGAACACAGCTCCTGCTCCGGTCATACAGGGACCGAACAGCCCTTAGCAAAGGGTCCCGAACCCCGTACTCCCAGAGCACTCTCCACAGGACCCCACAAGGGACACGGTCGAATGCCTTCTCCAGATCCACAAAGCACATGTGGACTGGTTGGGCAAACTCCCATGCACCCTCGAGCACCCGATGGAAAGTATAGAGCTGGTCCAGTGTTCCCCGGCCGGGACGAAAACCACACTGCTCCTCCTGAATCCGAGGTTCGACCATCGGTCGAATTCTCCTCTCCAGCACCCTGGAATAGACCTTACCGGGAAGGCTGAGGAGTGTGATTCCCTGATAGTTGGAACACACCCTCCGGTCCCCCTTCTTAAACAGAGGGACCACCACCCCGGTCTGCCAGTACAGAGGTACTGTCCCCGACCACCACGCGATGTTGCAGAGACGTGTCAGCCAAGACAGCCCTACAACATCCAGAGACTTGAGATACTCAGGGCGGATCTCATCCACCCCCGGGGCCTTCCCACCGAGGAGCTTTCCAGCCACTTCAGTAACTTCAGCCAGGGTGATGAGTGAGTCCGCCTCCGAGTCCCCAGCCTCTGCTTCCTCCTCGGGAGACGTGACAGGGGGATTGAGGAGATCCTCAAAGTATTCCTTCCACCGTCCGATAACTTCCCCAGTCGAGGTCAACAGTTCCCCACCCGCACTGTAAACAGTGTTGGTGAAGCACTGCTTCCCCCTCCTGAGGCGCCGGACAGTTTGCCAGAATTTCTTTGAGGCCATCCGATAGTCCTCCTCCATGGCCTCTCCGAACTCCTCCCAACCCTGAGTTTTTGCCTCTGCAACTGCCTGGGCTGCAGCACGCTTGGCCCGCCGTCGGCAGCCTCCGGAGTCCCACGAGCCAACAAGGCCCGATAAGACTCCTTCTTCAGCCTGACGGCATCCCTTACTTCCGGTGTCCACCAATGAGTTTGGGGATTGCCACCGCGACAGGCACCACAGACCTTACGACCACAGCTACGGGCGGCCGCATCGACGATAGAGGCCGAGAACATAGCCCATTCGGACTCTATGTCCCCAGCCTCCCCTGGAATCAAGTTGAAGGTGCAAGTTGAAGGTGCCCCTGACAGAGAGATCTGCCAGATGTTCCTAACAGACCTTCACTACGCACTTGGGTCTGCCAGGTCTTTCCGGCTTCCTCCCCTGGCAGCGGACCCAACTCACAACCAGGTGGTGATCGGTTGACAGCTCTGCCCCTCTCTTCACCCGAGTGTCCAAGACACGTGGCCGGCGGTCAGATGACACGACAACAAAGTCGATTATCGACCGCCGTTGACCTCCACCCACAAGGGTGTCCTGGTGCCACGTGCACTGGTGGACACCCTTGTGCTCGAACATGGTGTTTGTTATGGACAAACTGTGGCTAGCACAGAAGTCCAATAGGAGAACACCGCTCGGGTTCAGATCAGGGAGGCCGTTCCTCCCAATCACCCCTCTTCAGGTGTCACTGTCGTTGCCCACGTGGGCGTTGAAGTCCCCCAGGAGAACAACAGAGTCCCCGGTCGGTGCAATGTCCAGTACCCCGCCCAGGCACTCCAAGAAGGTCGGGTACTCTGCGCTGCTGTTCGGCCCGTAGGCCGACACAACAGTGAGAGACCTGTCCCCGACCCGAAGGTGCAGGGACACGACCCTCTCGTTCACCGGGGTGAACACACAGCGGCTGAGCCGTGGGGCAATGAGCAGGCCCACACCAGCCCGCCGCCGCTCCCCGCAGGCAATGCCACAGAAATGGAGAGTCCAGCCCCATTCAAAGAGTTGGGTTCCAGAGCCCAAGCTGTGAGTGGAGGCGAGGCCGACTATATCTAGTCGATAGCGCTAAACCTCCCGCACGACCTCAGGCTCCTCCCCCCCCAGCGAGATGACATTCCATGTCCCCAGAGCTAGTCTCCATGTCCGGAGATCTGGTCGCCGAGGCCCCTGCCTTCGGCTGCCGCCCAGATCTCTCTGCACCGGCACTTTGTCCAGTTGACAAATTGAATTTCTCCTTTTACTATTTAATAGACGCTTTTATTTAAATGAGTGCAGGTCTACTCCTCAGCGGGATCGTCATGAAAAGGAGCGGGGCGAGGCGGAACGTAGTCGGCCATGTTGGGAAGGTCAAACACCACACAGCAGCTCAGGGAAGCACGACAGAGCTCCATGTCCTGCACCTGAGTCCAAACTCCAGTGCTCACATCAAAACATTCAACAAAATTGGGGCCATTGGCTCCGCCTACAACATATAGCCGATCGTCAACAACCCCGATGCCAAAGTCGCTGCGCCTAGCCCGCATGTTGGGTAGGCGGCGCCAGGTGTTTGTTGTGGGGTTATAGGCTTCCACAGTGTTCAAATGGATCCCCCCAGAAAACCCCCCAATAGCGTAGATTTCGTTTGCGTAGGCAATGACACCCAGACCACTGCGCATGTTGGCCATATCTGCTATCATGGTCCACTGATCAGTGAGTGGGTTGTAGGTCTCAGCTGAGGCCAGGCACTGCCCATCATACCCACCTCCACAAATGTAGATCTTTCCATTGTATGCTGTGCTGTTGGCCGCTATCCTCACTTTGTTCATAGGTGAAATCATGGTCCACTGATTGGTCTCTGGAGAGTATCTTTCGACTGTGTCCAGCCCCTCCTTTCCATTGAACCCACCCATGGCATAGATCAAACCATCCAGCAAAGCCACGCTAATGTAGCACCTTTGTGAATGCATGGGTCCCACTTCTCGCCACGTGTGATTGGCCAGGTCGTACTTGTGGGTAGTGTTGAAATAGTCATCGCCATTGAACCCTCCAATCACGTACACAGAGCCATTAAGGAACACTGTGCCATGTAAGGCTCTTGGACTCCAGTCATCGTGAGCCACGCCCATCCAGCAATTGGTGCGGTTGTCATAGACTTCAATTTTGTTGGTTACATAATTTTCGTACGAGCCACCTATAGCCATAAGGACCGCACTGGGCAGCCTTGGAGTGTCTAAACGAGTGGGGTGCACGGCGGCATAGGACCTCCGAGCTCTAGCAGCCAATCTGAGCTTTCTGGCATTAATCGCCATGGCCTTACAATTACGGTTGTACTTGGGCTGGTTATATCTAATCATACACTGAGCGAAGTAGCTGGGACGGATCAGAGCCAAACGGACTTTTGCCAAGAGGTTGGCTAAGTACAGGTTCCTTTCCTCAGGAGCGTGCGCAACCCATCTGATGACTGCATCTAACACTGTGCTCTCCTCCCTCACGTTCAGCCGATCTTCATCAATGACTGAACACAGGTCTTCACCGGAAATCTGGAGGAACTCTTCAGAGCTGGTCAAAACCTCTTCGAAATGCTTCAGGATGTATAAGAAGGCCCGGTTCTTCAGCTGGGGGTAGTTGTATTTGTTTGTGATCTCCCAGATAGAGATGCAATTACTGGGGGACAATTGATTCTCCATGAACTGACAGCAGGCTTGGGTAATGCCGCTCACATCTAAGTAGTCAGCAGCTATTAGGAGCTGCTGGCAGTTTTCCTGGGTGATGTGGATGACCCCGGTGTAGCAATAGTCCAGGATGATTTTCATGATATCAGCTGACACACTGGAGATCTCAAAAAAATGGCAGTCAGGACTGGACCAGTGAGTAAAGAGCGCTCTAAAATATGTGCTGCAGCCACACAGAACCAGCTTGTGTGCTGGGAATTGTACACCGGCCACGTTGAGCAAGGCATCGCACAACTTCTCCTTCCTCCTCAACTCCTCGAACACATCATTTGGAGTGTTCATGGTTCATGGTATTTCTATGTTTTGAAAATGGAGAGGTAAATAGAGAGGTAAAAACACACCTGTCTCAGTGCTCTGTCTCAGTAAAAGTGAGGCTTTTGTAAACAGCGGCTCCGTGATGTATGCTTTTCCATGGAGCTTTGAACTTTGACCAAAGCCAGTTCCAAAGTTCAAAGAAGCTTTGAACCTTGAACTGGCTGTATACCCAGCTAACCATGGAAAGATTCAAATTAAACATAGACTATACGTGTGACTTTTGTCAGACAGAGACAGAGAGATCATTCACCTATTCTATTACTGCTCATACAGTAAGAACCTCTGAATACATCTACAAGACCAGGTTCATAACAAAACTGGACAGAGGATCAGCCTCCAGGAAAGCGACATTCTTTGTCACCTTCACAGCCCCTCCACACCTCAAGATCTTTCCCTATTGGTGCAGACTCTCATTATGTTGTGCAAATTTCTGTTCTTGTGCCTTTTAACCTTACAGTGTTGTGTTTTTTATTTGTTTGTACATACTTATTATTATTATTATTTATCTTAATTTTGATGCATGCTCATATTTTCCAACTGTTTCTGAAACTTGCATTGTGTCACTGCAATTTCCCCATTGTGGGACAAATAAAGGATTATCTTATCTTATCTTAAATTTCATATTCACAAAACAAAATTAGCAAATAGTAAACCAAATCATAACCACTTTCTTTAACAAGTTAAGCTTAAGTATTGTTTGGCCCCCTGCCACTAGATGGCTGCTGTGATATGTTGACCACCGGATATATTGAGTTTTACCAGAATATATATATCGCAGTAGATATCACAGTAGGTAATGTATGTATGCTGAGAGTTCATCATTAAAAGAACCTGTTTGAAAGGACTGTTTCTTACTTGGAGTAGAAACATTACACTTTCAAAAATTAAAACAGCAATATTTTACAACCATTAAGACATTAAGGAATAACAAAAACTGAGAAATTATACAATTTGGCCGTTAAATACTTATAATATCCATCTTTGAGCTTTGCTTAAACCAAAGTAACAAAATTGGTCAATTGTCTCCTCTGGAACTGTAACATACTGTAAGTTGTTTTCTGTTCTACAAGAAATATTATTTTATTTGTTTACATTTTGTTTTTGCTGCTATAATTTCATGTATTTAATTTCTTGTTTCTTGTTTTGTTATGTAAAGGTGTTTTGTTTCGTTTGTTGAAACAAACAAACAATTATCATTATTATTATTATTATTATTATTATTATTTTTTATTTTTTATTTTTTTTAACCTTTATTTAACCAGGAAAGTCCCATTGAGATTACTAATTACCAAGACAGCAGCACAGTTACATTACACACAGACATTTTAACACATCACAAAATGGATTCTTAAAAGCAATTACAAATCATAGATTTAATTTCCAAAACGTTCAACAGAGATTGAAACTGAACTATTGAAGTCAGTTCTTGTAATTTCAAGACTTTTTGTAAATTATTCCATGTTGAAGGCGCAGAATATTGAAATGTCACTTTACTAGTCTCTGTGCAGACACTTGGGACGGAAAGAAGCAGTTTTGTGATCACAGAGCCTAATGTCCATCTGTTTATGTTGAATATATGTGCATAGATATGGAGGGAGCAGACCCATAATCCCTTTGTAAATAAACATGTACCAGTGCCTTCGCCTTCGCCTGCGAGTGTCCAGTGCTGCCCAACCAACACGAGTGTACAGTTCTCAGTGGTTTGTCTGAGGCTTACAGTTTGTGATAAATCGCAAAGAGGCATGGTAAACGGAGTCCAGCAATTTTAGTGCTTGTGTTGGGGCATTCATATAAATAACATCTCCATAATCTAGAATGGGTAAAAACGTTGCTGCAACAAGTCTCTTCTTTGCATTAAAAGAGAAGCATAACTTGTTCCTAAAATAAAAGCCAATTTTCAGTCTTAGCTTCTTAATCAGTTTATCAGTGTGTGCTTTAAAAGAAAGACTATCATCAATTAAAATACCTAAATATCTAAATGATTTAACTGCTTCTATTTTTGTCCCTTGAAAAGTAACAACAGGAGGAATAAAAAAAAAAAGACTGTAGATCCATGTAGTTACCACACCGCACTGCTAGATGGCGCTATAGCTCTGAACGCGCCTGTTTACGGCCTGTAGAACAAGTCTCCTGGTTCATTCAGGCTTTCGCCTCAATAACAACTTTACTCCTGTCATTCCTTCTCTTTAGAGCTGAAAAAACGCTTTTAAATCCACTGTCAGCGCTGTTTTAGCCTCGCTCCTGTTTAGTTCAGCCTCAGATTTGTAGTTTTAGAGGCGTGAGAGAAGAAAATGGGACGTAAAGCGACATTAGCGACGTTCTCTTTGAACCAGTGGGCTCTGGACTTTGAGGATTCGTGAAGAATCCCTCCGTCGTCCAGGTAGAATCCATGATAAAAGAAGAAATTCAATTTGTCAACTGGACAAAGTTTATTTGGTCGAAAAACGTTTTGCAGCTCATCCACGCTGCTTCATCAGTTCTGGTTAGAGTGCTGGTTAGACACTGCTTATATCTAGCTGCAGGAAGGAGCTAACTATACTGACATTATTCTGAAACTATCTCAACTATTTGTTTTTGAGTTTCTGTCTTTTGTTTTTCCAATTTCTCTGGCGTCTAGTTTAGCATACCTATTCAACCCCTAACGACTGTTGTCACACATCTGGCCCTGGCCTGTCTGCCCTATTGTTTCCTTTGTCTGTTTTGACTTCGGTTTGAGAATGGAATTATAAATGGGAGACAAGTTATGTCTGACTCCCCCATTTCTGTTTAAAGAAGGATTCTCTTTTGTTTTTTTTTTTGACAAAAATTGCCTCTTTAACTCCCCTCTCAAACCAGTTCTTCTCCCTGGCCAAGATCTGAACCTCACTGTCCTCAAAAGAATGGCCCGTGGCTTCTAGGTGGAGATGTACGGCAGATGACGGTCCACTCTGGCACACCCGCCTGTGTTGGTACATCCTCTTGTGAAGTGGCTGTTTTGTTTCTCCAATGTAGCGCTCACTGCAGTTTTCACTACACTGAATGGAGTAGACCACATTGCTTTGTTTGTGGCTCGGTGTTTTGTCCTTTGGGTGGACCAGTTTAGTCCGGCAGATAGCTGCGAAAATCGATCACTTTGTGATAAAAGCGTCAAATTTGGTATGATGATTCCCAAAGGGGGTCTGATCAGATTTAGGACCGTAGGCGCTCAAGATCTGGCCCCTGGGGTCCATGGCGGCCATTTTCCAAAATGGCTGCCATGGAAATGGGAAAATTGATTAAAAGCACCCAGAAACATCACATATTTGTATCAAATTTGGTGAGAAGGGTCCCAAAGGGAGTCTGATTAGATATAGAACAATAGGCATTCAATATGGTGGCCATTTTCCAAAATGGCCACCAAATATGGATTTTGTGGTCAAATGGATTGAAAACAGCCAGAAACACAACATATTTGTATCAAAATTGGTAGGAAGGTTCACAAAGGGGGTCTGATTAGATTTAGAACTATAGGCATTCAATATGGCGGCCATTTTCCAAAATGGCCACCACAAAATGGTGGAGTTCCTAATGGGAAAACGGATTAAAAACAGTGCAATATTACACCAGAAATACATGTCAATATGAACACACTTCACAAAAATGGCTATTGATAGATCTTTAAATTATTTATGTGATCCAAATCATGGAAAATGACATTTAATGGGCATCCGAGTGGCTCTTTAGTTTTCCGTTGACAAATTAAACATAATTCCCAGTCAGTTTTTTGTGGGGGATTGGTGTATCCAGAATTGTACACTTTAAATGTTTTCGCCATTGCATTGGGTCGCAGTATGTCACTAATTAGGTCACACGTAATTACTAATTTTAACCGAAAAATAAAAAGTATTCAACTTCCTGTTCCTCCCTCAACGTCCTCCGAAATGCCAGCAAAGTCGTGCTCGTATACTGTGATTGGGCAGTTACCCATACCCCCTAACTTGTTTGATTAAGCTACCCAGGGAGCGCTGAAATATTGTAAAGACTCCAGGCTTTGGCGTGAGCTAGAGAACTTGGGGTGCAGATTTGCACTTTAACAAAGTCAACATACTTTGAAAAGTAAGAATTGTCACCAATTAACTTCACACCCTCACCACTGAATGAAATACAGTAGGTAAAGACTATGTACAATTAGTAGAGACAATAATATGAAATTAAATGGTCCTATAGCTTCTCACAACAAACACTGCAATATGTACAGTAAGTACTATGTGATATTTGCAAAGGCGAGAAATGAAAACTATAAATTCTCAAGACTAACCTCTCGCACTCTTACAATCTACAACTAAATGAAACATGGAAAGACATTATCAAAAGCAAAATTATATGAAAGAAAAAAATCTCACTGACTAATGCTCACACCATCACAATGTACCACTGAATGAAATGTAAAGACTAGCCTATGTAAAAGGATATGTATAGAGGTATAACTGCTCACCACCACAACTTGTCACTGAATGATGTAAAGCCTAATCATATGAAAAGTAAAAATTGTTTCTGAAACGTTTTTATAGGAGCAACAAGAGTTAGCACGTTTTCCAGTATACAATTGTTAGCACTACTGCCTACAAGTCTATGGTAAACCGCTTTTTGTGCCTAGTTCTAGTCAAACTACCAGGTCTACATATTTTGTGATTATAGGCCTACTAAGCAAAAACAACAACAACAACAATTGTGTATTTAGTTTTAGGTATAGTAGAACAATGTACAATCAATAACAAATATCAGTATATGCTGAAAAATTACAAAAATGGATATTGCTTATCCGTAGTCATGGGAAATGTTAAGGGCTAAATTTAAAGAAATTTTAATGAAAGAAGATTTAAGGTTATTTCAGCAGAGGCCATGGAAGTTAGTTTCCCATTACACAATTACTGCGCGAACACACCAGAAGTGACAAATACTACAAAGAGTAATGGTAAATGGTAAAAGTGGCAGAGTATAACTGTTAAAGCAGAATGCAAGCATTCCGACATCAGTGTTGCTAATTTAGCAACTTTTGGCCATCTCTGGTGACTAAAAATCTCATCTAGCAACTTTGGCGACTTTTAAGTGACAAAATCATTGTTTTTCAACATAACTGTAGCTCTGTGACGCCGTCAGAAGCGTTTCTCACGGTGAAGCAGTGTTGCAGATTAGCTCTGCTCTTTAAAAAGTCGCTAGCACTGCCCTTTTGCATTATGGACATAGCCATGCAGACACGTTTTCTAGAGATTAGCGTGGCGTGTGTGACGCTATGATGTCATACGTAACACCATGACGTCATCTATCGACTCCTAGCGACTTGTCAGAGAGCCAGTAGCGACTTTCTGTGATTTTTTTTGGCAACACTATCCGACATTCCAATTGGCTGTGGCGGCTGTTGACAAACCGCATCATGGCTCATTAGCCTGAGCACAGAGAACATTTCAGAGATCATGCAAGGTTTACAATTACTGACAACCTATGTTTCCCAAATCATTTGTAGGGGATCTTGCTACGTGTGATCCATTGACTCTTGTTAGCTTAGCTACATACTCCCTCCCCAAGAGAGTTTAAAACAACACACCTAACACCTAACATGAAAAATAAGACCCTCTACCACCCTTATAAACCCAGAGCAACGATTTTAACCATATCTAGACCCAAAGTAGTGGCATACCCCTTTAAAAATGATCAGTCCCACTTTGTGTATTATTGTACTGTTTTTAATCCGTTTTCCCATTAGGAACTCCATTTGTGGTGGCCATTTTGGAAAATGGCCACCATATTGAATGCCTATAGTTCTAAATCTAATCAGACCCCCTTTGTGAACCTTCCTACCAATTTTGATACAAATATGTTGTGTTTCTGGCTGTTTTCAATCCATTTGACCACGAAATCCATATTTGTCGGCCATTTTGGAAAATGGCCGCGATATTGAATGCCTATTGTTCTATATCTAATCAGACTAACTTTGGGAACCTTCCCACCAAATTTGATACAAATATGTGATGTTTCTGGGTGCTTTTAATCAATTTTCCCATTTCCATGGTGGCCATTTTGGAAAATGGCCGCCATGGCCCCCAGGGGCCTACGGTCCTAAATTTGATCAGACCTCCTTTGGGAATCATCATACCAAATTTGACGCTTTTATTGCAAAGTGATCGATTCGCATGAAAATCTGCGCTTATCGCCCGAACTAGTTTTTGTCTTAAAGTGTTTGTGGGTTTGAAATAAACTGGGATTTCATATTGTCTGAAAATCCTCTGTAATTTTTCCGAAACACCGGCCAGGTAAGGAATCGCTACCCCTTTCCTCCTGGGTTCGGATTCTCTGTTGTCTTGTTTCTTGCCCTTGTCTCTCTTGCTTTTGTTGACAGCCCATTTAGGATATCCACAAACAGAGAGGGCTTCCTGCAAAATTATCATCAACATAATGATACCTCGTTATGTTGATGATAATTTTTCAAAAATCAAAATTCAAGATTTGGAACCTTTTACTGCACATATCAATTCTGTAGATCCGAACATCAAATTCACCCGTGAAGATGCCAAGGATAACACATTGGCGTTCTTAGATTGTGCAGTAACGATAGGAGGAGACTGGCGACTCCAAGTAGAAGTCTTCAGGAAGCCCACACACACAGACCAATACCTGCTTTTTGATTCACACCACCCACTGCAGCACAAACTGGGTGTTATTCGGACATTACAACACAGGGCCCAAGTGGTTCCCACAAGCACAGAGGGTAAGGAGAAAGAAGAACAACATGTGCAGGAAGCCCTCTCTGTTTGTGGATATCCTAAATGGGCTGTTGTGGTGTATGTTGGAGGTGTACTTCTCACCCAGCAGGCTTTGGGGTTTGGTGGGGCGTGGTCTGGGCACATGTATATATTGCTGTGTGACTGAGTTCTTTTTGGGCGTTGTGAAATAAACTTGAGACTCACAAGTATCCAGCGTACGTCTCCTTCATTCGCGCCACATTGGTGACCCCGATTTTTGAACATGACAGAACCAGCAGAAGAATCGGTCTCCTCTACTTCGGCCTTGGCCGCGGACTCGGCCTCGTCTCCCTCACTTCCGCGCTCGCAGCCCGCCGTGGTTCCCGCCGCCGCAGCCGTGAAGCTCCCGGAGTTCTGGCAGAGTGATCCGGCCTCATGGTTTCAGCATATCGAGGCGCTTTTCCATCTGCGGGGTGTTGATTCGGATGACTCCAGGTACTACTTGGTCGTCGCGGCCCTGGATCAGCAGTCTACTCGCCGTGTGATGCCGCTGCTGCGCGGGCCCCCTCGGCTCGGGAAATACGCCGCCCTCAAGCAGCTTCTTCTGCGGAGATACAGCCTGTCTTCAGCGGAGAGGGCCGAAAAACTCCTCTCCTTGTCCGGCTTGGGCGACTGCACAGCTGTGGACTTGATGGACAATATGCTGTCCCTGCTTGGGTCGGATGATGGCGGTTTTCTTTTCCCGCACATTTTCCTGCGGCAGCTTCCGCCAGAAGTGCGCGGGACTTTGGCAAACTCCCCCCGGTTGGCCGCTGGTGATTACCGGGGGTTGGCGGAGGAAGCGGATCGTGTCCTGCTGGCTACCAGGCGGTTCTCGGTGCAGAGTGCGACGGTGGATCCCCTGACTGCGCCGTCGGACATCCCGGTCGTATCTGCGGTCAGCTCGAGAGGACGTCGTGGAAGCTCCCTCTGTTTCTACCACCGGAGATTTGGCGGCAAGGCGAAGCGCTGCATCCCGCCATGCACGTTTGATGCGTCGGGAAACGAGGTGGCCGGCGTTCGGTAGCAGCTGTGGGCGCTGGCGATAGAGAGGAGCTGCTCTTCATTAAAGACTCTGTGACGGGACTTCGTTTTTTGATTGATTCTGGCTCCCAGAAGAGTTTAGTCCACCCCGTCGGTCCGGTGGCGCCCGGCGGGGGCAGTGGCCCGCAGCTCAGCGCAGCTAATGGTTCGCCCATTGGGACTTTTGGGACAAAATGGACATCTATTTGTTTCCACGGCCGTAAGTTTGAGTGGGACTTTGTAGTCGCCGCTGTGACTGTCCCTATTATTGGTGCAGATTTCTTGTGTGCTCATGGTTTGTTGGTCGATGTTGCTAACCGCAGGCTTATTGATGCTGTGACTTTTGCTACCTTCCCGTGTGAGACTGGGAGTTCTGGGCCGGTACCGCACTTAAATTTTTTGGCATCAAGTGACGTTTTTCAGCGCTTACTGGCTGATTTCCCGGTTTTAACCACCCCGTCTTTTTCATCCACTGTAGCTAAACATGGCGTGGAGCACTTCATTCCCACTAGCGGCCCGCCTGTTTTTGCGCGCGCGCGCCGTCTCGACGCGGTAAAACTAGCTGTGGCTAAGGAGGAGTTTGCTACTATGGAGCGCCTGGGGATAGTCAGGCGCTCTAATAGCCCGTGGGCCTCGCCCTTACACATGGTACCAAAGACGGACGGGTCGTGGCGCCCATGCGGGGATTTTCGGCGTTTGAATAACGTGACGACCCCTGACCGCTATCCTATTCCGCATATTCAGGATTTCTCTGCTCGTTTGTCCGGTGCCTCTGTTTTTTCCAAAGTGGATCTGGTGCGCGGGTATCATCAGGTTCCGGTGCAGGAGGTAGATGTCCCTAAGACCGCGGTGATTACCCCCTTTGGACTTTTCGAGTTCCTCCGCATGCCTTTTGGCCTCAAGGGGGCAGCACAGACTTTCCAAAGATTAATGGACTCAGTGTTGCGGGGCTTAGATTTTGTTTTTGTGTACCTGGATGACATTTTGGTGGCCAGCTCTTCTACCAAAGAACATCTGTCACATCTTAGGGAGGTCTTTCGTCGCTTGGATGCTCATGGCCTGATTGTCAACCCGGCTAAGTGCCAGTTTGGGCTGCCGGTGATTGATTTTTTAGGTCACCGCATCTCAGCACTTGGTGCAGTTCCATTGCCCGTTAAGGTGAAGGCGGTGTCTGATTTCCCTCGTCCAGTTACAGTAAAAGGGCTGCAGGAATTCTTGGGCATGGTGAACTTTTACAATAGGTTCATTCCCCGTGCTGCCCACCTTCTTCTGCCGCTTTACGATGCCCTGCGCTCTCAGAAGGCTTCTGATGAGGTCTCCTGGACCCCTGACCGGCTCATGGCTTTCAATGCGGCTAAGTCCGCATTGGCTAACGCGGCTCTTCTTGCCCACCCCAATTCGGAGGCCCCTGTCGCTTTGACTACGGATGCATCTGATATAGCTGTCGGGGCTGTGGTGGAGCAGTGGGTTGCAGGTGCTTGGCAGCCGCTTGCCTTTTTCAGCCGCAAGTTGCGGGATTGCGAACGCAAGTACAGTGTTTTTGACCGGGAGTTGCTTGCATTATTCTTGGCTACCCGCCATTTTCGTTTCTTGTTGGAAGGCCGTTCTTTTACAGCATATGTCGACCATAAACCTTTGACTTTTGCCATGTCTAAGGTAGCTGAGCCCTGGTCAGCTCGTCAACAGCGGCACCTGGCTGCTATTTCAGAGTTCACCACTGACATTCGCCACGTGGCGGGGAAGTCCAATTCGGTGGCAGACTGTTTGTCTCGTGTTGTTGTTTGTCCTGTGCTTCTTGGATTTGATTCATCAGCGATGGCTGCTGATCAGCCTGGTGATGCTGATATCATTGCGCTTCGCTCCGGTAGTACAGGCCTCAAGCTTGAGGAGGTTGTGGTGCAGGACGGTCACCTCGCCCTCCTCTGTGATGTTTCAACCGGTCGACCCCGCCCCGTGGTTCCGGCAGTTTGGCGCCGTCGCGTTTTTGATTCCATTCACTCTCTCTCTCACCCGGGTGTTCGGGCATCTGTGAAGCTGGTCAGTGCCCGTTTTGTTTGGCCTGGTTTGCGTAGGGATGTCAAGGGGTGGGCGTCATCCTGCGTTGCTTGTCAACGTGCCAAGGTGCACCGGCACACTAAAGCACCACTGGAACCTTTTCCTGTCCCGACCAGGCGTTTTGACCATGTGCATGTGGACCTGGTTGGCCCTCTGCCACAGTCGAAGGGTTTCACTCACCTGCTTACTATGGTGGATCGGACCACTAGATGGCCTGAGGTGATTCCCTTGTCGTCCACTGCTGCTGTAGAGGTGGCTGGTGCGTTCCTTTCAGCTTGGGTGGCCCGTTTTGGTGTACCATCTGACATTACTTCTGACAGAGGCCCCCAGTTTGTTTCAGAGCTCTGGTCTGGGATGGCACGTTCCTTGGGAGTTCAGGTGCACCGCACCACTGCTTATCACCCTCAGGCGAACGGGTTATGTGAGCGTTTCCATCGGTCACTTAAGGCAGCCTTACGTGCTTCACTCACGGACAGTTGTTGGATGGATCGTTTGCCTTGGGTCCTGCTCGGTTTGCGTTCTGCACCCAAGACAGACCTTGATGCTTCCTCTGCAGAGTTGGTGTTTGGTCAGCCTCTCCGCGTTCCTGGGGAGTTTTTGCTGGAGTCGTCGGCATCGGCTCCGGTCCCTGCGTTTTCGCTCTGTGATGCTTTGGCTCCAGGTCCAGTTCACCACTGTTTTCCACGGTCATTTGTGCCGACTGCACTTAGGTCCGCTCGCTTTGTTTTTGTCCGCCGGGATGCCCACCGTTCTCCTCTCCAGCCTCCGTATGACGGTCCATTTCGAGTTCTGGACAGGGATGCGAAGGGTTTTGTTCTTGATTTAGGTGGACGTAGAGAGTTAGTTACTGTTGATCGCCTCAAACCGGCTTACATTTTCGCAGGCGATGATGTCCTACCGGCCCAGGCCCCTCGTCGTGGTCGTCCTCCTTCCAGACCCTCAGTTTTATCTTCTGACACCGACTCTGTTTCTCGGCCTGTGACGGACAATGTTATTCCTGCTGACTGTTTGCCTGATCGTTTTGTTTTACAGGCGCCTCCTTCAATCCCTACTGTCGGTCGGCGCAGCCGTTTTGGCAGGCTAATTAGGCCCCCTTTAAGAGACTGATTTTTACCCAGTGTCTCCTTCTGGGTGTTCGGGGGGGGGGCTGTGTGGTGTATGTTGGAGGTGTACTTCTCACCCAGCAGGCTTTGGGGTTTGGTGGGGCGTGGTCTGGGCACATGTATATATTGCTGTGTGACTGAGTTCTTTTTGGGCGTTGTGAAATAAACTTGAGACTCACAAGTATCCAGCGTACGTCTCCTTCATTCGCGCCACACTGTCAACAAAACCAAGAGAGACAAGGGCAAGAAACAAGTTAACAGAGAAGCCGAACCCAGGAGGAAAGGGGTAGTGATTCCTTACCTGGCCGGCGTTTCGGAAAAAATTACAGAGGATTTTCAGACAATATGAAATCCCAGTTTATTTCAAACCCACAAACACTTTAAGACAAAAACTAGTCCACCCAAAGGACAAAACACCGAGCCACAAACAAAGCAATGTGGTCTACTCCATTCAGTGTAGTGAAGACTGCAGTGAGCGCTACATTGGAGAAACAAAGCAGCCACTTCACAAGAGGATGTACCAACACAGGCGGGCGTGCCAGAGTGGACCGTCATCTGCCGTTCATCTTCACCTAGAAGCCACGGGCCATTCATTTGAGGACAGTGAGGTTCAGATCTTGGCCAGGGAGAAGAACTGGTTTGAGAGGGGAGTTAAAGAGGCTATTTTTGTCAAAAAAGAGAATCCTTCTTTAAACAGAAATGGGGGAGTCAGACATAACTTGTCTCCCATTTATAATTCCATTCTCAAACCGAAGTCAAAACAGACAAAGGAAACAATAGGGCAGACAGGTCAGGGCCAGAGGTGTGGAAACAGTCGTTAGGGGTTGAATAGGTATGCTAAACTAGACGCCAGAGAAATTGGAAAAACAAAAGACAGAAACTCAAAAACAAATAGTTGAGATAGTTTCAGAATAATGTCAGTATAGTTAGCTCCTCCCTGCAGCTAGATATAAGCAGTGTCTAACCAGCACTCTAACCAGAACTGACGAAGCAGCGCGGATGAGCTGCAAAACGTTTTGGACCAAATAAACTTTGTCCAGTTGACAAATTGAATTTCTCCTTTTATCTTACAGAGGATTCTGAAAAGTAAGTGATTAAACGTTTACTTTTGTGGGTTGGTATACAGGCTAAGCTCAGTTAAGTATGTGTGGTTTTGGGAATAGAAGAAAAATAGATTTATTTGGAGCAGCAGAGCAGTTGCATAACCTAAAAGTCACATGCATTTGATTAGGTTAAGCAACATAAATCAATATATTTTACACTGAAGCCTATGCTGTGTACCTTTTAACTTTATATTGTATTTAAAAATGTATAAATAATTCATTACTTTAATCAAATCCATACTTTTACCAATAGAAACTTACAATAAACACATCCAAGTTAATTAATCAATCATGCCACACAAAAGTGACAGGTGGGTCTTTCCAAAATGTATTTATGTATAACATTTTACTTGTTTATAGTATGATAATGTAATGTTAGGTGATATGCAGATTTAATTATTTTTTTTATTTATTTATAACTTTTGATTAGTCAGTTAAGTTATTAAAAAGATTATTTTTATAACGACTTGGTCTTTTTAGGTCATAATTGTTACCGCTTGTGTTGTGTTGTACAGGTATAGAAATCGCTAAAGCTAAAGGAGCCAAATACAGACTTGGACCTGAGCTGGAAATATGGTCATGTTTTATTATTAAACTATATAATATTATTGTGCTTACTACTTTGATTGCACACTCATTTCATTAAGCTTCAAACCAATTAATGTCTCAAGTTTCTTCATGTGACACTGGTCTGGACCACATGCAACATAGGGCTGCTTGATTTGGGCAAAAATCATAATTATGATTATGTGGTTCACTATTTAAAACTTGGTAATTTCAAATGATTGCCTCTATAGTGTCAAAGTTAACTAAGTACAGAAATATATTTTATTAGTAATGATTTGTGCTATTTTGTAGATCAGAAAAGTGTCTTTGCTCCAGGTTTTGCAGGGTAGAACAAGTGCACATATCACAATTATGAATTTGAAGCACAGCCTTGATTTAAAAAGCGCTCAAGAGGCATAATGGCACCAGGAGTCATAAAAGTTAACCTCTAGTTTTCTGTCTGTCAGGGGAGGAATTTTTCATGCCACTATAGTAAAATACATTTTTTGCAATTAGTTTATTGTAAAATATGAATTTATTGACCTATGTTTTCACACAGCCCTCACATTAACATGAGTCTGGATGGAGTCAAGATCTTCACGAATGGTTCTGCGAGTCACCACGAGCTGCGTAAAGCCGACCAAAGAGTCAACCTGGTCAGCTCTGCCACTGCTAAAGTAAGAGATGGACTTCCACAATACAGGACCAGTCAAACACTTAATGAAAGTATAGAGTATGGAATTGGAAATTGTTTTTATAATGATGAGCAGTGAGCTACTGATGAGCTCCTCCAGTAAGTTCAGTTCTTTTCAAAAAGTAAATGTAACTGAGTACTTAGATTACCAAGATTTTCTGCTTAGCAAATATCACATTCTACAATCCCTATAGCAGGGGTCTTCAACGTTTTTCAGGCGGGGACCCCCAAACAGATGGCGAACTGGGCCAGGGACCCCCTACTATATATACGGCATAGAATTGTGTTTTATATTAAATTGAGCTTAGTGTCATGTATAAACATTGCTACTCTGTTATGGTACATCCAATACAAGGAAATAATACACAGGTTAATACTGTATTTTCATGTTTTTTTATTTATTTTAAAGATGGGCCAGATAGGCCCTACGGGGTTACCTGGCCAGCCAAATGATATCTCTCTGTATTTCCTATACAGCGCAATACCATTTGGACACCCTCCATCCACCCTCGCTCCTCCGGTTAACAACGGACTCCGCGATTCTGATTCGTTCAAAGATGGTGATGTCAGTGCACCCGCCTTTGCCCACAAAGTCACTCTTAGGCAGCGGAAGTTCCGCCTCAGTTTTGAATCAAGATGGCGCAATCTCTGATTGGTTCACTTAGCTGTCTGTCTACGCGCAACCGCAGCGCATTCTGGACCAAGCGTTACCAGACTCACTCGCTGGTACAGCGATGCGTCATGGATTCTTCCAGGCAACCTACGGGGTGGATGTGCTACTGCAATTTTTAGTGCAACTTGAAGTGCAAGGGAGAAAGTGGCTGTGCATTTTAAAGGGATATGCCACCCCCAGGTCAAATTTGGGCATCTCCCCACAGTCCAGAGACTAAAATAAGTGGTGGAAAGCGTTTTCCTGCTCACCCAGCCATTGTCCGAGTCTGTCGCCACTGACCGCCGCTGCATCTGCAGCTCCTCCGCCTTAGACTGGAGTCTAACGTCGCCAGAGAAAGATTTCGGCCAAAAGGAATTAATTTGCTCGATGCGTTTCCCAATTACTTTCTGTGTAGTGCGCATTCATATCGAGTGCAAATAAATGTGCAAATCAACACGGAGAGCTTGACTTGGTCATTTTGGGTGGGAACTATTTTCCAGTGCGGAAGAATACAGCCGAATCACGCAGCACACTGCCAGGGGAATCCCAGTTACGCACTGGGAAGGGAGTTCCCTGTTGCACAACGTGGTGCGTGCGCTTTCCACCACTTATTTTAGTCTCTGGACTGTGGGGAGATGCCCAAATTTGACCTGGGGGTGGCATATCCCTTTAAGACATCAAAGAGGGTGGAGGGACAAGGGAGAAATTGATTACCTCCGCAACCCCCCTGTTGAAGACCTCTGCCTATAGATTAAAAATAGGCATCTGGACGTAATCTGATTGAGAATTTAAAATGAATTAAATTTGATAGACCACAAAAATAAGAGAAAGTAAATTTAACTAATAAATACTAGGCAAGAAATCTAATTCACTATACAGCTCTGGAAAAAATAAGAGAGCACTGCATTTTTTTCTGAAATCAGCATCTGTACATGTATTACAGCCATTCCATTCCAGCGTCTGTTGAATTCCAACACAAACACAAAGCTGAGCTACTTCAGTTCTTGCACCAGGAGTGGAATAAAGTCACCCAAGAACAATGTGAAAGACTTGTGGAGAGCATGCCAAGACGCATGAAAGCTGTGATTAAAAATAAGGGTTATTGCACCAAATATTGATTTCTGAACTCTTCTTAAGTGTAAACATTAGTATTATGTTTTGAAATGAATTTGATCTTGTTTCTTTTCATTGTTTGAGGTCTGAAAACATGTGTCTTTTTTTGTTATTTTGACCATTTGTCATTTTCTGCAAATAAATGCTCTAAATGATATTTTTATTTGGAATTTGGGGGAAATGTTGTCAGTAGTTTATGCACTCAAACAAAAATGTTCCTTTTGCCCAAACACATACATAAAGTAGTAAAATCAGAAAAACTTAACCTTTTTGCAGTGGTCTCTTATTTTTTTTCCAGAGCTGTATATAGAAAATTAACCCACTTTACTGTGAAGTTAGTTTCTATTTATTATCAATCAGCAATAACCTTAAGTTCACAGATTACAACAAATGTCACAATTCTATATAATTAGGTCTATTATAAGATACATATACATACATTTTACATTTAATACAGACATTTTATATACATACAATGTATTAAAAACCATAATCTCCGCTGCTATCGTCCTCCTCTGATGTTTGCCTTTTTGCTGTGACGTTCCTTCATCAGCATCCTTGTCATCTTCACCAGTCTTCTCTCCAGGTCCTGCTTTGGAAGCTTAATCAGCGCCCTGTGCCTGCTTGTTCTGCATCATCCACGGACTCTCCAGGATGCTGGTGATGCTGGTCCGATGCGTCACGTCCGGATGAAGCATGCTCTGAATCAGTGCCACGGCCTCTGTTTAGACGTTGGATGTGCATTATAGAGCATTTCAGGGTCTGGGTCGCGGGGGCAGCAGTCCAAGCAGATCCGCTGCCCAGAACACAATGCACCAGCCCCCATGAATCCTCCCGCGGGTGGTGGGGTCCACAGGAGGAGGACGGCTCACGTCACAACAGGCCTTGATGTATCTTCTGCCATGGGGGCTACCAGTGTCCGCAGACACTGGGGGCAAGGTGGGGTTAAGTGATCCCAGCTCACAGATCACAGATGAGCACGGATCACAGATGAGCACTGCCGTTGTGCCCAAGGACACAATGGCAGTGCTCATCTGTGATCCCAGCTCCCACAGATGAGCACTGCCATTGTGTCCTTGGGCAACGGCAGTGCTCATCTGTGGGATGAGCATTTCAAACAGGATTACTCCCATGCTCCAGACGTCAGCCATTATGGGGTTGTACGGTGAATGACGTAAGACCTCTGGAGCCATGTAGTTCCTGGTGCCACAGAAGGTTCTGCTTAAAACCATTTGTCCGTCGGTGTAGGTCAGTCTCTTGCTCATGGTAAAGTCGCACACTTTAATGTGAAAATATACTTTTGGATGAAAAAAACAACATTTCAGATCTCTGTGCGCAATGTTGATGCTGTGGAGATACTGAACAGCGGCACAGAGCTGGACAAAGAACCTTGTACTGTGGTCCTCAGACAGTGGGCCTTTTGCTTTAATGTACGCAGAGGTCTCCGTTCACACACAACTCCATCACCACAAACACCTGCACATGGATGCCAAAAAAAGCATGTGTTATATAATACAATTTTTAAAAAATGTATTAAACATGGAGCAGTTTGTTGCCCAACATAACATGCCCATAGTTTTGTTTCAGCAGGGATTGAATCATCAGCTTTTTTTAATGTTTCTTTTGTAGTCACCATAGCTGTGTGTGGGAAACCAATGTAAAAGTTACAACTTTACCATTTTAACAAGTTTTACTTCAGCACACCCACACAAGCAAGGTATCCAATGTTTTCTGCCCAAGGGTATGTGAGCAGTAAGTGGGAACACACTACCATATTTTTGTTACTTCCCTATTATATTTGCAATGAATATTATATATTTATATATGTATATATGTGTATATCTATGACAAAATAAGTAAAACATCTTTTGTATTCAATATAGACACGGGTGTATGGATTAAAATGTATACATTTATAAAAATGTATAAAATGTATTAGGTTTAGGTTTAGTCTATTTAAAAGGGGACAGTGCAATTTCATAAAACACATGATTACACATGGATAAAAAAAAGCCAGAATTAGCCAGAAGGCGAGTTTTCATCTGTAGTCCCCTGGCCATGATGTAAAAAGGCAAAGAGCACATAATACATATACAATATAATACAAAATCCATATACACACACTTACTATACAATTAAGAAAGAATAAGATCTCACAACATAACAAATTGGGTTTCTATATTGTACGTAAATTTATGAATAAAGATATATATATATATACAGTATATATACCTTACGGCTCTTCTGTCCAAATACTTGATACGTTTTGATGACGTTTGGATGATTCAGACGCTTCATGATTTCTAATTCTCTGGGCAGAAACTTCTCCAGAAAAATGGGCTCTGCGTTTTTCCCGTCTATGATCTTCACAGAAAGTTCTGCCTCTTGCAGTCTGAATAAACTTTCACCACTTCGCCGTATGGCTTAGCCATCACCACAGATGAAGGAAAAACATAAGAAAAAGCATCACACAAAATGATGCGTCGACCAATCCGGAGCAGGCATTCACTTATGACGTTCCCGCTATGCACAGGTAGTGTCCACATCCAAAACACGTCCCGAAAGTCATTAAGTCCAACAACAGCAACAAAAACAATAATCCGATGTGTTGGCGTCACTTATCCATGTGTGAGAAACAAGGGGGTGTAGCATGCATGCCTGCCAGTCCAATGTTTACGCTACAAGCATGTTCCCATGGTTTCCAGCATAAAGTTCGTCAAGAAACTCTCTGTTATGATATGTGTAATCCTACCACAAGGTGTCAGTAGAGGTCTTCAGTAATGAATGTGCAGTCGGGTACATGGGGCAGAACTAGTGGAGACACGAGGGAGTAAAAATGCATGTAAATATGTTCGGTTTATAATAAATGTTTAAATGTGAAACAACATTATTTTATTTTCTAAAAACAAAGAACAAAACATGGTACCAGGAGTGGACAAAGTAAAGTGACTGAGACTACGTTTCGAAAGCTGACTCCAAAGCCAAAGATTCGACAATGATGGACAGTTTGAAGCCACCGGAGCACCTGAAGTTGACCGGGAATGTCGACCAAAATTGGCGGACTTTTCAGCAGCAGTTTCAGCTCTATATCGAAGCAATGGGACTGGATGCAAAACCAGACACCAGAAAGGTAGCTTTACTGCTAACTATAGCTGGGCCACAAGCCATTGAAGTATACAATACTTTTGTTTTTGAGGAAGAAGAAGACTGTTTAAAATTGGACATTGTGCTAGGCAAATTTAAAGCTCATTGTACGCCCAAGAAAAACGAGACATACGAGAGATACAGTACCGGCCGGTACTGTTTTCAGAGGCTGCCTTTTGGAATCATATCAGCATCAGAAATATTTCATAGGGCAATGGAACACATACGTGGACAAAATTGTTGGTACCCCTCAGTTAATGGAAGAAAAACCCACAATGGTCCCTGAAATCACTTTAAACTTGCAGAAGTAATAATAAATAAAAATGTATTGAAAATTAAACAATCAAAATCAGCCATCACTTTTGAATTGTTGATTAACATAATTATTTAAAAAAACAAACTAATGAAACAGGCCTGGACAAAAATGATGGTACCTCTATAAAAGATTGAAAACTATTTGACCAGAGTGACATGATTAACTCAGGTGTGTCCTTTAATTGACATCACAGGTGTTTCCAAACTCATAATCAGTCAGTCTGCCTATTTAAAGGGAGACAAGTAGTCACTCTGCTGTTTGGTGAAAAGGTATGTACCACACTGAACATGGACAACAGAAAGCGAAGGAGAGAATTGTCCCAGGACATCTGAAAAAAAAATTATAGACAAACATCTTAAAGGTAAAGGCTATAAGACCATCCCTAAACAGCTTGAAGTTCCTGTGACAACAGTGGCTCATATTATTCAGAAGTTTAAGACCCACGGGACAGTAGCCAACCTCCCTGGACGTGGCCGCAAGAGGAAAATCGATGACAAATTGAAGAGACGGATCGTTCGAATTGTATCCAAAGAGCCCAGAACAACCTCCAAAGAAATTAAAGGTGAACTCCAAGGCCAAGGTACATCAGTGTCAGATCGCACCATTCGTCGTTGTTTGAGCCAAAGTGGACTTCATGGGAGACGACCAAGGAGGACACCACTGCTGAAAAAAAAATCATAAAAAAGCGAGACTGGAATTTGCAAAAATGCATGTTGACAAGCCACAAAGCTTCTGGGAGAATGTCCTTTGGACAGATGAGACCAAACTGGAGCTTTTTGGTAAGGCACATCAACTCTATGTTCATAGACTCAAAAACCAAGCATACGAAGAAAAGAACACTGTCCCTACAGTGAAACATGGAGGAGGCTCAGTAATGTTTTGGGGCTGCTTTGCTGCATCTGGCACAGGGTGTCTTGAATGTGTGCAAGGTAAAATGAAATCTGAAGACTATCAAGGCATTCTGGAGAGAAATGTGCTGCCTAGTGTCAGAAAGCTTGGTCTCAGTCGCAGGTCATGGGTCTTCCAACAGGACAACGATCCAAAACACACAGCCAAAAACACCCAAAAATGGCTGAGAGAAAAGCGTTGGACTATTCTAAAGTGGCCTTCCATGAGCCCAGATCTGAATCCCATTGAACATCTGTGGAAGGAGCTGAAACATGCCATTTGGAGAAGACACCCATCAAACCTGAGACAACTGGAGCAGTTTGCTCATGAGGAGTGGGCCGAAATACCTGTTGACAGCTGCAGAACGCTCATTGACAAATACAGAAATCGTTTAATTGCAGTGATTGCCTCAAAAGGTTGTGCAACAAAATATTAAGTTATGGGTACCATCATTTTTGTCCAGCCCTATTTCATTAGTTTGTTTTTTTAAATAATTATGTTAATCAACAATTCAAAAGTAATGGCTGATTTTGATTATTTAATTTTCAATACATTTTTATTTATTGTTACTTTTGTAAGTTTCAAGTGATTTCAGTGAGAATTGTGTTGTGTTAGTTGATGTTAGTGGCTAAGTGTGGTGTGGAGAAGGAGCACAGCAGACACAGTGGTTCTTTGAGATTGTGGAATGAGCAGCAGTCAGAACATTTATTTTTGACGAGTCCCAATGATGAACACGTGTTTTTAAAGTTGCTTGGCTCACAGACCCTTACGGTGTGAGGGCAGAGAAAAGAGGGCGGGCCTAATTAGTAATCTGATACAACATATCATGCTCAGTAACTACCAATATGTGTAAGAAATGCACAATAGACTACAACACAACATAATACACCACACCACCTGACCCCCTAGCTGCTAGCATAAATTCAAGTGTCCAGAACATAACCAAATCAATGTGCTGGTCACTCAGAACAGGACCAGTAGTCAGCAGAAGATCATACATAACATACTGAGTGCAATAAACTTACTTACTCAATATCTTCGTCAAATATTGACGAAGATATTGAAGGATTTGATAAACACAATTGCCGGTGCGTACCTTACGGTGTGAGGGCAGAGAAAAGAGGGCGGGCTCTGTACTGCGCAGCCTCTTTGCGCAGCCGTCACGGTGGCCGCACATGGACATGAAGGGCCAAAACAGTAACAGTGATCTAATCACGAAAACAAAGTGCACCACCTACGACTCCAGGACGGAGTAGTCGCGTACACTCACATTCACGCAGGTGCATGAGGGAAAAAGGACAGAGGCCGAGGGGGCCACCCGTGACGTCATCATAGGGCGATCATTACACATAAGCCGTTTCCCAATTCAGCGAGTGCACGGTTTGGAGTGTGGTCTCAGTCTGCAGTCGAGGCGGTGCATACTCGCTGAGCCCTGAGTGCAGTCCGTGGATCACATGGACGTCTGCGAAATGGAACAGGTCCCGCCTCAGCTCATTGAGCCGGGTGGTCTGCTCCTTGTTCCCTAAAGACAAAAATATTATTCTATTGCGACTAGTAATACTTGGAATTGGGACATGGCCAATGTTCCCCCTAATTTTTAATGTGTCTGAGCAAACACACTCTCCCTGAGCGCTCCTTGGATCCCTGTGCGCGACATCCGAAATGCACCCTCCCCCTCGCGCGGCTCGCACGTTGCCGATATAAAAAAAAAAAGACCCCGCGGCTGAATAAAAAGCGGAGATCCACTAAAAGCTCTTTCATCCCTGATTTACAGTGCACTGCATAGATTTTCTTGTGCGCTGAGAATGTGCGAGCAGTGCGCAATTGTGCAGGCGCGCAGCTTAGAGTAAACGTTGGACATGGCTATACTGTAGAATATCCAGCATTACAACAGCAAAGGAAATATAGAAGTGTAAGGGGGAAAGCATGAGAACGGTAATACAGGTGCCGTGAACTATGCCGTTACGGCTACCGTCACACATGTTTAGCGTAGTCTATGAAGAGTTTCATGTAGCATAGTTGAAGGTGAGGTGAACCAGTACATATATTTTATAGTGACGTCGCAACTGTCACATGGCGATGTCGTTGGCGAGTCCATCATTGTAGTCATATATCCCGCCGTGCTGTACATGCTGGGGCTCTTAAGTGTGCGAAGAGTGGATGTTTGCACGCTTGGTCCACGCCCCAATTTCCATGGAAACGACTGCGCTGTTCAGACCATGTCTTAACTGTGCAGGAGACAAAAACCGAATGGAACGGCGGTTGTCGCGCCGGATATGACGCACATCCCCGAGAACCGTGAACTCGCTGAATTGGGAAACGGCTATAGTGATGTCCAAATGAGGCTTCATGAGGCTTTGAACCCTTTGGGACTATTGTGTTGGAGTTTACTCGAAGCTTCACTCATTTGAACGTGGGTGTCATCTGCTGGCGCATTGGTTGTACTGCAGGCATGCAAGAGGTTGATGCCCCTGTAAGTGTGCACTTTGAGTTTCGCTGTATTTATGCACTTTTGTTAAGTTACCAGAGTTGGTAACTTTTACTCTGTATTGTATGCCTCTTTTTCTCTTTGTATGTTTGCTAATGAAAACAATAATTTCCCCCTATTGAGGATTAATAAGACTTTATAAGATAAGATAAGACTTTATTGATCTCTATGGGTTTAAGGTGCTTAGGTGAAATGTGTAACTGTAAGCGTGTTATTATTGAAGGCCAGATGCCGGGAACAAAGCAAACACTTCACCTGCAAATAAAAAAATGAGATGTGTGTGTGTGGTTTATTCTTTGTTTTATTTATTCTTTTGTGTGAATAAGAGTTGAAAAATACATTTGTAACAAATAACCTTGTGAAAAGTCCCTCAGTCGTCCAGGTAGAATCCATGATAAAAGGAGAAGTTCACTTTGTCAACTGGACAAAGTTTGTTTGGTTGAAAACGTTTCGCCGCTCATCCGAGAGGCTTCGTCAGCTCTGGTTCTAGTGCTGTTTAGACACTGCTTATATCTAGCTGCCGGGAGGCGCTCCCTACACTGAAATAGCTCTGAAACGATCCCCACTAATCTGCCTCTTTGTTTTTCAAATTACTCTGGCGACTAGTTTCGCCTCCCTTTTCAAGCCTAACGACCCTCTCCACCCCTCTGCCCTGGATCGTCTGCCCTAATGTTTCTTTGTCTGTTTTGACTTGGTTTAAGAATCGAATTATAAATATAAAATAAATATATATTCGATTCTTAAACCCTTCTTCTTAGCCCTCTAGAATCTTTGCTAGTCAGACTCAGGCAACAGTGTGACAACAGTGGCGTGCTGAACTGTCAAGTAATGTTCGTTTGGCTGCCTGTGGCGCTTGGGGAGATAGAGCGACCACATTTTTTTTTTTTTAAGAAGCATTGATTATGCAGGACATGGTCTCAATTTGCGGGACGCATAAATTGGGCTTCAAACGCTGTACAATCATGCGCTACGTGGGACGGGTGGTCACCCTACACATGGATGACAACAAAAGCATATATTATATAATACAGATTAAAAAAAAAAAAAAAGTAGTAAATATGGGTCAGTTTGTTGCCCAACATAACATGTCCATAGTTTTGTTTCAGCAGGGATTGAATCATCAGCCTTTTTACATGTTTCATTTGTAGTCACCATAGCTGCTCTGTAGTAACTGTGTGTGGCAAACCAGTGGAAAAGTAACAACTTTACAATTTTAACAAGTTTTACTTCAGCACACCCACACAAGCAAAGTATCCAATGTTTTCTGCCCAAGGGTATGTGAGCAGTAAGTGGGAACAAACGACCATATTTTTGTTACTTCCCTATTATATTTGCAATGAATATTACTAAATAATACTTTTGTATTCAATATAGACACGGATTAAAATGGATTAAAATTTATACATTTATAAAAATGTATAAAATGTATTAGGTTTATGTTTAGTTTATTTAAGAAAGAATAAGACATTACAACATATCACAACATAACAAATTGGGTTTCTATATTGTATGTAAATGCATTTGTAAATATATACTGTATACCTTGCTGCTGTTCTTTTTAAATACTTGATACGTTTTGATGACGTTTGGATGATTCAGAGCCTGCATGACTTCTAATTCTCTGGGCACAAACTTCTCCAGATAAATGGGCTTTGCATTCCCGTCTATGATCTTAACAGCAAAATTCTGCCTCTGGCGGTCTGAATAAGCTTCCACCACTTCGCCAAATCCTCCCTTTCCAAGGCTCTTCTGGAAGGTGAATCCATGTTCCTCCATAAACCGTTTGTCCTTTTCTCCTACATCCATGACGAAGCATCCATTTAGCGTTGACTCTGTGGCACACTTTTATTTCTTTTTAAAGAATAACAACATGGTTACCTGGAAACACTCATTCTCGACGCTTTGATTCAAATTTGTATAGTCAGGGCAGATAAGAGGTGATTTTATCTTGTATTTTATGAGCAATTAAACGATTGTCAACAAATATGCTGTTGCTCAGTGCCAAAGATATCCAGCAGGTGGCAGCAGACTCCCATCATAATGGCACCAACTACAACTACTACACCAAATGTAATGGTTAAAGGGACATTTATTTGTCCTCTGCATTTGAGCCATTCTTTAATACCACATGGGGACCCCTGTCAGACCCTTCTCCAGATATAAGTCAGGATCCTGGTGGTGCAGGTAGACATGGATAAGTCTCATTAATCCTCAGTATAAATGGGCAATATTGCATTTTTTGGGAATATTGAAATTACTGCTGATAAGGCTGATGGTTTATTTTTAACATGTTCCTAGTTAGAGCAAACTAAAATATACAAATAAACCCGCAGAGGTCAAGGCCTGTTTTGTTGCATCCTATATAAAACTCAGGGCTTTAACTACGCTGTTTGTAAACCTATAAAACATCACTGGAAATGTTCTGTGGTTAAACTGTGTTCACACTGGCTCTGTTGGGGTATTTTCACATATTTCATAGTTCATATTTCATATTTCACATATCAGTCCCCTTTAAGTGAACTAAACTCAGTCCTCTGTGAGTGGACCAAACAGAACCAACATAAAAAGAACTCAGCACATAGCATTGGCATTCACGTGGGATTTGATGAGGGAAATCTAATGCCTATTTGAAAAAAGAGGTGAAATTTACAAAATGTAAATTTACAAAATGTGGACATTATTTTAAGTTAGCAAATATTTATCCCAAGGTGAACAAAAGCATGTGTAAAACTGAAAATTATTATTATTATTATTATTATTATTATTTATTTATTTATTTATTTATTTATTTATTTATTTATTTATTTATTTATTTATTTATTTATTTATTTTTAATTAATGCTAAAGTTGAGGTGGATAAAGAAGTTTTTCCTCTGTCTCGTTCAAACACAAAGTAACAAGACACTCAAAAGCACAAACTAGAATGAGTCAATCAAGAAATAAATAAATCAATCACTAAAATGGATGAAAAACAGTCAAATGGTAGGAGGTAGGATTTAGGAGCTACTGTTTAGGGTTGAGGACAATTCTGGTGCATCTAGTGAAGATCTGCCTGCTCTGATGGTTCTGCTTTAGACTTGGGCTCTTTGTCCTTGGTCTCAACAAGGACTTTCTCCACTTCTGCTGCTGAGTTTAGGATCTCAAGAGGTTGGCCTGGTTCAAGCTTAACTCTAGTGTTTGTTTTGTAGAGCTTCCTGGACTCTGCCTGGTTCTGGTCCTGTTGCTCCATAGACTCCAGCCCAGTGTCTTCAGTCTTGATGAGGACTTCACTGGTGTGAACTTGTGGAGTCTGGTTTGGCTTAAGGCGCCTCCTGGTCCGTCTCTTCGTCCCCTCCGGCTCCTTGGAGGGCTCTGGCTCTTTCACCTTGGTCTTAGTGAGGACTTTCTCCAGATTTGTGGGCTGGATTTCAACAGGTTATTTAGGTCTATTGACAAATGTGGATTGTTGTCTGTAGACCTCTGCCTGGACTTTCTCAACCTCCTCTTTCAGGTTGTCCTCAGGAATTTTCACCACCTCAGCTAGATCCTTCTCCAGCTGAGCAATGACCAATGACTTTCTGGTTTTCTCTGAGAGCATCTTCCAGCTCTCTGCCCCTCTCCTTCTCGTTTTTCAGCTCCACCTGAACCTTCTCAGCCTGGTTCAAAGATTTTCTGGTCTTCTGTTCTTGTGTCTCCAGGTTTGTGTTGTCTGGAGCAGTTCTAAATCTAATCTGCCAGTCTCCTCATTCTTCTGCTCCATCTTCTCATGCAGGCACCTGTTTTTTCTGTTTCCTGCAAGTTTCTTTTCCTCTGTTCCAATTCTTCACTTTGGCATTTGTTGACAAGAATTTGGAGCTCAAGTTTGCTCTCACAATCCTCCAATGTCTTCTTCAGTGCTTTCTCTATGGCATCCTTCACACCTCTCAAACTCTGCTTGCTCTGCTGTTTATCTTTTAGGAGTTTGGAGACCTCATCTTGAAGCTCCTGCCTCCTGCTACTCTCCTCTCTCAACTGTACCTCAAGCACAGTGATAATTTGTGCTTTTGGATGTGTCTGTCTTTTTCGACCAATGTTGTGCTGCTTGCTTGTTCTTGTCTTATCTTCTTGTCCGGCTCTGCCTGCAGCCGCACAGTTCTGTGGTCCATCCCCTCCTGGATGTTCTAGGAGGTGTTGGTGGACTCCCGTAGAGCCCTCTCCACTGTGGCTCTCTCCTCTTCTCTGTCTTCATCTCATTTTGCAGAACATGGAGCATCACCTTTGCCGCACTGAGATGGTGTTTCAGCTCTTTCACCAGGGTGGCGTTTTTTCTGAAGAACTTTGAGAAAATGCTACTGCTCTTGTCAAGTAAGTTATGAGCTGAATAAGGACAGAGGTTTGACCCACAGAATTTGGGCAGTGATGTGTCATAAGCAACCGTGATGTTAAAACTTCAGGTTCAGTGCAATTTCAAGACTCATTAAAATAGGTTCATAGGTCATAGGTTTCTTTATTAGTCTCCTTTAGGGAGAAATTTGACTTAGAGGTAAGGGAAGGTTGCAGTACAGACAGAAAGACAATCCAAGCCCTTCCTCATGTCGCCAGCAGAGCAGCGCCATCTTAGATAAAAGAGCATGAACAGATAGGAAATGCAGATACAATCATAACAATAGTCACATACACATAAGACATAATACAGTGGAATAGTTTACACAAGGTATCTTTTTGTTTGGAAAACATTACAGAAAATATGTGACAGCTGAGGCAGAAAGCTATGTAAGAAGGGCAGAGTGTTTTTATAAATACATGTCATTGTGTTCTAGCCAGTTTATAAATATGTCCTTTTGATTTCATGCTGAGCTGTGTTTATCACAAAATAAAGAAATGCTGATTTTGAAAAAAAAAAAGCATCTATTTGAAATTGTATTAATTGATTATTTAACCTAGTAAAGAGGGAGCATTTGAAACATGTCCTTGAACACTGACATTTGAAAAAAAAATACACATTTGTATAGGTCTAAACTACAGTTAGTAATGGACCATTCTAGTTTTGATTGTGATTTTGGTGACTTATTAACCACAGTGAGTCTAGAGCCTGATATTCACACAGACACATTTTGGTCGTAGCCATGACTGATCATGTGTTAGACAATTTCAATTCCCCACGTCGTGTAGTGTGACATCCAACATCCAACAAGCTTTCTCACACTCTGAGGACCCCAAGGAGCCGCCTCCTGCTGGTGCCCAGAGTCAGGACTGAACACGGGGAGTCAGCGGTTCAGTGTTATGCAGCTAAAATCTGGAACAGTCTTTCTGTCAATGTTTAAATCCAGTCCTAAAACAGTTCTATTTAGCTGTGCATATGACTGAAAGGGTTTTCTGCTCTCTTCTCTTGTAAAGTTAATTGTACAATGAACCTGCAGGCTGCTTGGTTAAGAAAGATAAGAACATTTATTTGTGGTGTGGAAATCCCAGTGTTTCAAAGTAGAGGAAAGGCAGGAGAATAGAAAATAGGGGAAAAAAGATTGCATTGAAGCATACAGTTTCAGATGTAATGCTTTGTGAATAAAAATTACTACACTATATTTTTGTTACACCTAAACGGAAAATATATACAGCTCTAGTAGAAAATAAAGAGACCACTGTATTTTTTTTTTTCTGAAATCAGCATCTCTACATGTATTACAGCCATTCCATTCCAGCATCTGTTGAATTCCAACACAAACACAAAGCTGAGCTACTTCAGTTCTTGCACCAGGAGTGGAATAAAGTCACCCAAGAACAATGTGAAAGACTTGTGGAGAGCATGCCAAGACGCATGAAAGCTGTGATTAAAAATAACGGTTATTGCACAAAATATTGATTTCTGAACTCTTCTTAAGTGTAAACATTAGTATTATGTTATTTTAAAATGAATATTGATCTTATTTCTTTGCATTGTTTGAGGTCTGAAAACATGTATCTTTTTTCTTATTTTGACCATTTGTCATTTTCTGCAGATAGATGCTCTAAACGATAATATTTTTATTTGGAATTTGTGAGGAATGTTGTTAGTAGGTTATAGATTCAAATAAAAATGTTCCTTTTGCCCAAACACATACCTATAAGTAGTAAAATCAGAAAAAACTGATAATTTTGCAGTGGTCTCTTTATTTTTTTTTCAGAGCTGTATATATTTGTTCCTTCCCCTTTTGACCAGTAGGAGGCAACAGACACACACAAATCTCCAGGCCCACCTCGAGTCTTCTGTCCTTGCATTTGAGTCCAGATGTTGCACCAGTGTCATGTTGCTGTTTCAACATCAGGAACGCATTATCTCAAAACATTTACCTGCTGCCTTTCCTCTACCCCTCTATATATATATATCTCTCTCCTCTTCCCCTCTTCTCTCCCTCTTTCTTCTGTCTATTCATTTCATGTTCTCATTTACTTTTCGCTCGCACCTTGACTACAGGTGGGCCGGTGAAAAGAAAGGACCCTCTCTGGAGCTGCCGTGTTGTTGTATGTTAAAAGCATTAAGAGGGGTCACTGACACTTTACATGGCCTTGGAGAGAAGATGCCACAACACAATAGGATAAAAGCACAAGTGTAAATACGCAGGTTATACACAAATATTCAATTCAAATCTAAACTTTTAAAGCACATTCACAATTTAGTCTCATCCATGAACTCCTCAATCACAGCTCTTTGTTTTAGTGAATAAGATATATCTTCCTTAATGAAAATATCACAAAGTTTTAAAATCTAATGATGCTCTTGTAGTTTCTTGTGAAAGAGATGATTTCTGAACACCACAAAGTAGCTGTTTTATTTAAAGCTTTATGAATAATTAATAAAAAAAAACCCAAACTTGTCCAAAACACAAAATGAAGAGGTTTTAATGAGGTCATAAGCTCTTCATAACACCTTTTATGGGTAATTTGTCTTAATTATGAATATTCTTTTTAGCAGAGTGCATCCTAGGTTGAAAATGTTAATGTTTGATTTTATTTTTAAATTGCTTTATTATTCATTTATTTATCTAATTTTACAGTTTAGGTTGCACAAAGCCATTGACTGGATATAGGGTTTCATTCAGTTTCTTTTTTTGTTGTTGTCTTAGCCCTAGATCTATGTTCCTGTATGTTTTTCCACAATATAAGTTTATTTATTCTCATTTTAGTTCATCTGTAAAACCTATGACTACTACACTCAGATCAATGGCCCATTAGTCACTTGGCCTGTACAGTTACAATAACAGAAGAAGCAAAGGTGCTGCTCAAGATTCTGGTCCATGAGTGCAAACTATCGCATTTCATTCATTTCATTTTCATTTATTTATTCATTTCGAGCAGGTCAACACAAGGAAATAAACAGATGTAACCATTATGCAGTCAAATACATTCGTTTTTTGCTCGAAAAGGAGTTGGAAGAAGAAAACTTATTGAATCCCACCAGTGTCTTCCAAAACATAACTTAAATTATTGATTTAGCTCCCTTATCAGTTCAGTTGAAAAACACAAAAACGTATTGTTTATTGTTGTGCCTGCTCTACATGTTGTCTATGAAAAATGCACATGGACATTACACACTTTTCTGCTCTAGGCCCTGGACGCCCCTGCTTAGAAAACTGCTTTAAAATACTTTGCTGTCTTGCGTTTCAGCTTCTTATTATAAGCACTTTCCCAATCAAAACATATACTGTATTGTGTATTAAATTGTTAAAAGTACTATATTATGCAAAATTGTCTCTTGTGAGCTTTAAGACATGTTATAATGTTGTTACCTCCTCAAAAACAGACCTGGAGATGTGTTTTGCATCAGTCACACACATATTATTAGTTTGTCTACATCTCCAAAGCTCAAAATGCTCTGTTCCACCTTGTGAAACGGTTTTCATGCTAACAATTATCATGTTAACAATGATCAAATAGGTGTGATACTTTCATAGGAATGTAATTGTAGTTAGCTCCTCCCTGCAGCCAGTTATAAGCAGTGTCTACCAGCACTCTAGCCAGAACTGAAGAAGCATCTTGGATGAGCTGCGAAACGTATTTGACCAAATAAACTTTTGTCCGGTTGATAAATAAAATTTCTCCTTTTGCCCTGGCTTCTACCTGCACGACTGAGGGATTCTACAAACTATCTTTTACCTTTTGTTTAGTAGAGTGGCAATTCCAGGGCTGAAATCATCCAGATGGTTCTAGTGAAAGTGTATGAAGTTTAAAAACACAGTCTACCACTTCCTGTATTACCACATGACATCACAAGGTGGAACAGAGTGTTTTCCATTTGAGAGAAGAACTCAGATTAAATATTTTGTGTTAAACATGTGCGAATGAAACAAAACACAACTCCAAATTTGATGAGGAAACAACCTTGTAGCATAGATCAAAAAATAGCATAATACAGCTCTGGAATAAAATAAGAGACCACTGCAAAATTATCAATTTTTCTGATTTTACTACTTATAGGTATGTGTTTGGGCAAAAGGAACATTTTTGTTTGAGTGTATAAACTACTGACAACATTTCCCCCAAATTCCAAATAAAAATATTGTCGTTTAGAGCATTTATTTGCAGAAAATGACAAATGGTCAAAATAACAAAAAAGATACATGTTTTCAGATCTCAAACAATGCAAAGAAACAAGATCAAATTCATTTTAAAACAACATAATACTAATGTTTACACTTAAGAAGAGTTCAGAAATCAATATTTGGTGCAATAACCCTTATTTTTAATCACAGCTTTTATGTGTCTTGCCATGCTCTCCACAAGTCTTTCACATTGTTCTTGGGTGACTTTATTCCACTCCTGGTGCAAGAACTGAAGTAGCTCAGCTTTGTGTTTGTGTTGGAATTCAACAGACACTGGAATGGAATGGCTGTAATACATGTAGAGATGCTGATTTCAGAAAAAAATGCAGTGATCTCTTATTTTTTTCCAGAGCTGTATGTGCATTTATGGTCCTACATTTCCAACATTCTGAAAGCCATTCATATTTAACCTAGGGCCTACGAATTCCTACAGAGGGTCTAGGCTGGTATGTTCATAAACTTTTGATACCTCCAAAAGCAGCAGCCAGGTACTGTATGACCTCATATTATTTCCAACTTTCCAAATGTTTTTCAGAGTTTGTGTTTGTCCTCTCTCTGCCCAGCGATGCACAAAACCTGCGTAATTCTGGCCTCCATGGCTGCCAGTACTGCCCCGTCAACCCCCATGACGCTCCCCAGCCCCGGCCCTAACCAAGCGGACAGGGCACTTCACAGCTTGGCGCCCCCTGGCACGGTCAATTTATCCAACGTTTCACACTTTCGCACTGTTCCCGGCCTCATCCTTCATGTAGCATTAGCCCTGCTTTGTTGCGAGACCCTGTGACACGTCTTCTCCGGGGTGCGACCTTAAGCCAACTGCAAATGCGATGCAATTTCAGACCAGCGGCTGACACCCTGCGCTGAAATAAATGATCTAAATGCTTTTACGGATTCATTTTTTTTCTTCCTTTTTGCCACCAATGTGTGATGGCCAGCCAGGGCGAATATAGTCAAATGAAGCAGACATCCAGTAAATAATAGTTGCCATTGTAGCCCTCAGCGTGTGATAAAGGAGGGAAGAGAGGGGGGTAGGAGTTAGTGGTAGGGGGCATCTACATGATATGCCACGGCGTGATATGGCACCCGCGACCCAGCGCTGTCACCCCCGCGGAAACATCAGCCTCGCCTGGGCAATTTGTGCACTTAACACTTCACTTGGCACATGACAGGTGCTTATTTGGACGCACTGGCTGTACACTGGCCCCCCTTCCCCCTGCCCTCATCGCTCTCTGCTGGCATCGGGATCACCCCCTCCTCCTAACAAAGGCCCAGGGCGATCCCAACATCTGCTTTGGGTGTCCGGGGAGAGGCGGGTGCTCGTGTGATACTCTGCACAGATGCGAGTTGGAGTTATCTGAAGAGCAGTGGAGAGGAGAGGGGGTTTATGAGTGAAAGGAGATAGAGATGGAGAGCTTGTGTCCACAGAGAAAGAGTGAACAAATGTATGGAGTCTTTACAAACCGACGGCAGAGATTGCTTAGTTTAGTTTAGTTTAGTTTATTATTAGGATCCCCATTAGCTGTGCTTTACAGCCAAGCTAGTCTTCCTGGGGTCCTTGTTAAAAAGCACAAAGTAGAAAAGTAAAAAACATACATCAATATATTACTTACTGCGTGATCTGCAGTACTATACTTAAACACAGGTCAGTAATTGTTAATGATGATTTTGTTTACTTCAAGCATTGGTCAAGGATAATTTTTTCATATTTATTTATATTTTATTTACTTTTTATTTATTTTCGGAAAGTAAGCAATTTACACATTTTTTAAAAGTGCAGTAACATAAATAACAATAAGCAGAAATAACAACAAAGAAACAAAAACAAAACATTTGCCCAAAAAGAAGTGACTTTATTGATCTCACACAGGAGAAATTGTTCTCTGCATTTAACCCATCCTGCGCCCGGGGACCATCTCCATGATCTTCTTGCTTCGGTTTGGTCAGGACCTAAGCTGGATGTTTTTGGTTGATGGGGGAAACCGGAGTGCCCGGAGGAAACCCACCCAGACACGGGGAGAACATGCAAACTCCACACAGAAAGTGAGCGCTAGCCACTCAGCCACCGTGCTGCAAGTGGGAAGAAGAAAACTTATTTAATCCCACCCCCTCTTCTAATTTAACATAATGAGCTTTCTTTTGCATTCTTCAGATATTTTACATCAGAAATGAACTATTTACAAAAGGATACCAACAATGGTAAAGAAATTAACATAAGAAAAAACAAAAACATAATAGATCCTTGAAGTGTATCACCTATTCAAAATGTCTTTAAAGATCCCATGACATGGTACTTCTTGATGCTTTTATATGGTGCCTTAATGGTTCCCTAATACTGTAAATGAATCCTTCTTCAAAATCAACACTTAGTGCATGAGAAAGACACATGTACAGAGTCAGAGTCAAAAAATAACTCTCTGAACGACTCATTCTGGGCCTTGTTGCTTGAATGCAAATGAGAAGGACACAGATTGGTTAGAGGAGCGGGTGTGTGGGGGGGGGGGGCAAATGCGCCGCTGGTTCCTTGTTTTAGCGGTGCGCTGTGCCTGGCCCCACTTCCGCGTGTGTAAGCGCGAAGGAGGAAAGGAGAGCCTTTTCAATGAAAAAAAAACACATTTTCACAGAAAATAAAATTAAACCACTGCTGTTTCAGAGGTCCAGAGGGTCGGGTAAAGGACTTCCGAGTCTAGAAACACTCGCACGTGCCTCCAGGCAAATAAAAAAACGCATTTCGCATTGCGTAGCTCCTCCGCAGTCCAAATTCTCTGGGCGTGATTTCCAGAGACAGGAGGTGGAGATCCAGACGGTGGTGGAACTGAATTTGCATTTCTTTTTTCGATCTGACGTCAATAAGGTGCCTTGTCCAGAATCGCCCATTTGAGCTGTGTTTTTTTCAAACGCAGAAAAGGATCGCAAATGCTCAGTTTAGACATTTCGCAACTTTTAGCCATTGGGGGGGCCTAAACAGGGTAGGGGAGCTCACATTAACGTTCAAAAACCTCAGAAAGTGAAAATTTCATGCCATGGGACCTTTAAACTAAAGTCTCTTTGCTCGAAAGGGAGTGGGATGAAGTATGGTGTAGTAATAGTGGACTACATTCATACCAAACTCCATACAACTGTACAACAACTCACCCTTAAGTAACAGATAATACTCCCTACAACTATACAACAACTCAATCTTAAGTAACGGATAACCCCATGCTCTGTCAGTCAGTACATTATTGCACTGCCTTTCTTGTCTCCTGTATATAGCTGTGATTTTATGTTTTATTACATTTTGACTTGTACATATACATTTATTTTCATAATTATTTCTCATTTGACACTGGTCTCTTGCTATCTTTTTTGCTATACCATCTATTTTTGTTAATCTGTCTGATATATTATTGTGTGATGAGTGCGCTACTGTATCCAAATCATTTCCCTTGTGGATCAATAAAGTTGGTCTAAGTCTAAGTTCAAGGAAGACATGTTTTAGACATTATGTACGTTATGTTTCTGGATTGAAATTGTGAGGTTTGGTTTCAGATGTCATAACCACATTCTATATATTTGTAGTTTTTGAATGAGAGAGGGGTAGGTACTTATTGTGTTGTGAACACATCAACACCGAGCAACAATGTCTAGATGTGTGTGGCCTTCGTGTGGAGTGATTCCCGGTCTGAATCACTCCACAGTGGGTATCCTCTGGTTTCTCATTTGCCTGGGATCCAGAATATATACTTTTCAAAAACTTTACGAAGATCTGGTCATCACTGAATGTCCCTGAGTTCAGATGGGCGTGATTGGCAGGTGGATTAGTCAATCAGCGACACGCATGGTCTGTTCATATCAAGCTGACTGAGAAACAGACAGCAACTGACAAACATTGTGGTTGTATTCACAATCATTGAGCAAAGTATTGTTCAAAATGAGGAGCAATGAGATCCTTCTTTAACACGTGTTAAATCCGGAGTTGGCAAACAAGTTTCTCCCATCATCCAAATCCTAGACAAGAGATTACAGCTATAGGTACTCCTGATAATGAACCAAGCTCAAGATCTACAGCTCTGGAAAAAAAATCAGCATCTCTACATGTATTACAGCCATTCCATTTCAGCGTCTGTTGAATTCCAACACAAACACAAAGCTGAGCTACTTCAGTTCTTGCACCAGGAGTGGAATAAAGTCACCCAAGAACAATGTGAAAGACTGGGAATAAACCAGGTCTAAACCAAGACTAAACCAGGGATGAACCAGGACTAAACCAGGACTAAACTAGGACTAAACCCGGTCTGAACCAAGATTAAATCAGGTCTAAACTAGGACCCAAGAACAATGTGAAAGACTTGTGGAGAGCATGACAAGACGCATGAAAGCTGTGATTAAAAATAAGGGTTATTGCACCAAATATTGATTTCTGAACTCTTCTTAAGTGTAAACATTAGTATTATGTTGTTTTAAAATGAATTTGATCTTGATTCTTTGCAGGTCTTAAAGCATGTATCTTTTTTGTTTTTTTGACCATTTATCATTTTCTGCAAATAATTGCTCTAAACAATAATATTTTACTTGGAATTTGGGGGAAATGCTGTCAGTAGTTTATAGACTCAAACAAAAATGTTGATCATTTTGCAGTGGTCTCCCTTTTTTTTTTTCCAGAGCTGTATATTCCACTATACTCTTTTATAACTGCAGAAGACCAGTCTAAAACTTAACAATACATGTTAATCTTGTGGCCAGTTCCTGTTGTGAGCTTGAAGTGAAGGCAGTGGCCGCTCAGTTGCACCAAAGTGCCTCATTAAAAGTGCAAATAGTGCGCCGTGTTGCTTCTCTACACACTGAGCTGTTTGGCCTTGGAAGTACCAGCTCTCCCCCGTGCAATGAATAATTGAGTGTCCTGTTGAGACTGTCTCTTGCCCAGGCGCCCTAAATGACTTTCCTGGATATTGTAATCACACTTGTCATGCCCAAGTCCTCTCCTTCTCGTAGTCAAAGTCACGGTTTCATCCTCCGCAAAGTCTCAAATCCCACAGCAGCGGTTGACAATTCAAAAAACCAGAGCCGGGGACTGCTCCTTTTTGTCCTTGTCAATCATAAGGAGCTCGAGCTGCTTCTGTGGGGAGAGATTGTCAGGTGGCATTACTGTCCCAAAGATGCCAGCGTTTTTACATTACAAAAAAACTGTTGATGCATTATTTAACACAGGGATGGGATTTCTGGAAGGGTCTTGGATAATGACAGGGCCTTTGCAGTTTGCGCTCCAAGACATGCGGCCGTGTTAACATTGTCGTTCTTGGCATGAATTTTTCACGTGACACACCTGCGGACGAGCTTTTGATGAGTCTTTATGGATAATACATATAATCAGGCTGAGGAGGCAGGTGAGGGGTAATTTTCTACTTCTAAGGCCCTCAGGAGATTTCTTTGGCTTGAAAATAACATTGCTCAAGGTCAGAATTAAGTCCTGTTGTTTCTTTATTAGTTCTTCTACACTTGAGATTCACAAAAAAGAACTTAGCTGAGTGGCAGTGGTGGTTAGCATTCCAGCCTCACAACAAGAGGGTCACAGGTTTGAAATCCTCCTGGTACTGGTTTGGTTTCAATCATCGACCAAAGTAAGCACAATCAGACAACTGACCAGCAAAAAACATCTGAGATAAACCTACTACTGCCCATTCTTCAGTGCCATTGGGGCAGGGAAGCTTGGGGGACCAATCTCCAGATCTTGAGCTAGTCTTTGTCAGGCCTACCCCAGCTGGAGGGTTTTACCTGTGGTGCATGTTTTTGGTTGATGGAGAAACTAATGTGTCCAGAGGAAACCCAAACAATGCCTCGGTGGGATTCAAACCAAGGACTTTCTTGCTGTGAGGCATAAGTGCATTCTAGAGATAGATTTATCCATCGGTTTTAAATTTAAAAAAAAAATGAAGACTGTTCCTACAGTGATGAATAATTTAAAACAAAAAAATCTTCAAAATGTTGCATATAGAAGCTAAAGCCCATGGATAGATAAGGCCTATATTTTCACTTTTTAACACAGGGCTCTCAAGTCTCACGCATTGAGAGTGTGACACGCGTCGTCCCCCGGGCACGTCCTGAGCCTCAGTCCCGGTGTCTCTGTCTGTGCGTAACGTGTCCCCCCCGACGGCTTACGCGCGGAATACGCGCGGCCCAGAGCCGAACTGCCCATGGTGAGACGCGGTGAGACGCGGGCCCGGTGCATTAACCAGACTCTTACATGAATTTGTTAAAAATGTCCCGCTCCCCCCCGCCCCGGTCCCTCCTCCCCGCCCCTCTCAGCGCGATGATAAAACAAACTGAGAACCATCAGGTAATAACTTCATTTATATAACTCTCATTAGTTGCTTTGTAGTTTAAGTTTGCTCTTTAGACAAACAGGGCTCTCAACAGGCAATTCGACAGAACTAAACCAGGACTAAACCAAGACTAAACCAGAACTAAACCAGGACTAAACCAAGACTAAACCAGGACTAAACCAGGACTAAACCAAGACTAAACCAGGACTAAACCAGGACTAAACCAGGACTAAACCAGAACTAAAGCAGAACTAAACCAGGACTAAACCAGAACTAAACCAGGACTAAACCAGAACTAAACCAGGACTCAACCAAGACTAAACCAGAACTAAACCAGGACTAAACCAGGACTAAACCAGAACTAAACCAGGACTAAACCAGGTCTAAACCAGGACTAAACCAGAACTAAACCAGGACTAAACCAGAACTAAACCAGGACTCAACCAAGACTAAACCAGAACTAAACCAGGACTAAACCAGGACTAAACCAGAACTAAACCAGGACTAAACCAGGTCTAAACCAGGACTAAACCAGAACTAAACCAGGACTAGACCAGGACTAAACCAGAACTAAACCAGGACTAAACCAGAACTAAACCAAGACTAAACCAGGTCTAAACCAGGACTAAACCAGAACTAACCCAGGACTAGACCAGGACTAAACCAGGACCTAGCCAGGACTAAACCAGAACTAAACCAGGACTAAACCATAACTAAACCAGGACTAAACCAAGACTAAACCAGGTCTAAACCAGGATTCAACTGGGACTAAACCAGGACTAAACCAGAACTAAACCAGGACTAAACCAGGACTAAACCAGGACTAAACCAGAACTAAACCAGGACTAAACCAAGACTAAACCGGAACTAAACCAAGACTAAACCAGGACTAAACCAGGACTAAACCAGAACTAAACCAGGACTAAACCAGGACTAAACCAGGACTAAACCAGAACTAAACCAGGACTAAACCAAGACTAAACCGGAACTAAACCAAGACTAAACCAGGACTAAACCAGAACTAAACCAGGACTAAACCAAGACTAAACCAGGTCTAAACCAGGACTAAACCAGAACTAAACCAGGACTAGACCAGGACTAAACCAGAACTAAACCAGGACTAAACCAGGACTAAACCAGAACTAAACCAAGACTAAACCAGGTCTAAACCAGGACTAAACCAGGTCTAAACCAGGACTAAGCCAAGACTAAACCAGATCTAAACCGGGTCTAAACCGGGACTAAACCAGGACTAAACCAGGACTTAACCAAAACTAAACCAGGTCTAAACCAAGACTAAGCCAGGACTAAACCAGGTCTAAGCCAAGACTAAACCAGATCTAAACCGGGTCTAAACCAGCACTAAACCAGGTCTAAACTAGGACTAAACCAGGTCTAAACCAGGACTAAGCCAAGACTAAACCAGCTCTAAACCGGGTCTAAACCAGGACTAAACCGGGACTAAATCTAAACTAAATCAGGTCTAAACCAAGACTAAGCCAGGACTAAAACAGGTCTAAACCAGGACAAAACCAGGACAAAACCAAGACTAAACCAAGACTGTGTGTGATAACATATTATCCTGTGCATTATTGAATGATAATATGGACTTTTAGTTATAAAAGCATTTCCATATTAACAAAGTACCTTCTAATTATACTGCTGCTACTACTGCTCGCACCCCCCCGCTCCGCAGAAATCTCACTCCTAGCAATCTTCAAAACTTGAGAGCCCTGTTTTAACATATTGTCTCAACTTTTCTCCTGGGGCCTTTCATCTGATTAAAGAAATACATGAAGCATTCTGTGAACACAAAATGCCACTACCCCCCTCTGTTGGTTTGTAGTGAAACAGCACTGTGGTCTGTGGATGCCTAAAATGTATTTCATAGCTAAAAGAATCAGCCATGAAAAAAGCATATCAGTCAAAGGTAATACTGTTGGTGGCTCTTAGTAAGAAAGATTGAATTGTTTTTCAATCATTCAGTTGGAGGACACATTTTATTTTCAAAATTAAATACTTCTCGCTCACAGTCGCAGCACTGGGTGAAACATTTTTATTGTACTGGGTTGATTAATATATTCCCAGCTGCTTAGGCCTTTTACTGCCCTGTGTGTTGAACTTGTGAACTTGTCTTTTTGAGTTATCTGTTTAATAGCAAAACATAGAGATGTATTTTTGTTAATTTTTTTCATAAATACTTGCAGCTATATAAGTAGTGTTGTCATAATCAGACCCCCCAGGATTTCGCGGGCATTTTTTGTGATTGTTGCGGGCTAAAATGCCTGAATTTGCATGAGTTTTTCCAAAAAGTTGCGATGAAAGTTGCAGTGCTTTTAAGGTTTTTGTTGCGATTTTGTTGCGGGAGGAAGTGAAAGTTGCGATAAATAGTTGCGATTTTCCCTTTTTGTAATTAAAATTGAGTAATATTTTGAATACAGAGTTATTACTGACAAAGAATAATACAAAGACACAGAGATCACAGATATGGTCCTAAAACAACCTTACCAACATCGAAAATAAATTACTACTAGGAGGGGAACTGTTTCGCCCGGTCTTTTGCTGTTATTTTTGTGGGCAAATGGCACCGCAGACATGTTTCTTTGCCATTAGAAGCCGTGTCCCAATTCCCAGAGTGCACAGTTCGGAGCGTGGTTTGAAGGGCATGTGCGTCATTTCTTTTTTGTCCCATGCGCAGTTAACACGCGGTTCGAAGACCGCAGTCGTTTCCATGGAAATCAGGGCGTGGACCAAGCACGTGAAAAAGCACGCTTGGCACACTCATATATCCCAGCATACACCACGCGCTACTTCTTCTACGGGAGAAAATGGAGTCAGCGGCTGCTTCCCGTAGTTGCGAGACGTGTCGCATTTCGCAGACGGCCATGCGGTCCGCGGAGTGCACTCAGGGCTGAGCAAGTGTGCACCGCCTTGACTGCAGTCTGAGCCCCCTTCAAACCACGCTCCGAACTGGGGACACGGCCGCAGTTTAGTTTCGTCACACGGAAGTAAAGCAGAAGGAAGTTGGTCGACATGAGGTCAATACATCGCCGATGATTGGTCAAAATTGGTAAAAAATTGCGGGAAAGTTGCGGTGATTGGTCAAAATTGCAACACCGCCCTGAATTCACGGGGATTGGCTGAAGTTGCGTTGAAGTTGCAAATCACAACATCGCGAATTCCTGGAGGGTCTGCATAATACTAAAATTTCAAACTCTATTTTGATACTAAGGAATAGACTCAATATTCGGATACCACAATGATAATAAAACACTTTCTTTAGAGAGTAGAATGTAATTTACTGTCTTTAAATACCACTTCTACCATATCTGTGTAATCCCTCAGTGGTCCAGGTTGGTTCCACAGTGGTCCATGGGTCTATACTAGTCTATGTGCTCTTATACTTGTTCTAATACAGCTCAAGATCATTCTAAAACTACTCAAAAATGGTTCATTTCTGTCCTGTGAATGTGACTTTAGTATTGCTACTTGCTCCAATGCATATCTATACTCAACAAAAATATAAACGCAACACTTGTTTTTGCGCCCATTTTTCCTGAGATGGACCCAAAGATCCAAAATTCACTCCAGATACACAACACTACCATTTCTCTCAAACATTGTTCACAAATCTGTCCAAATGTGTGACAGCGAGCACCACTGCCCCGCCGAGACAATCCACCCCACCTCACAGGTGCGCCACATCAAGATGCCGATCCGACATCATGACCAGTGCACAGGTGCGCCCCAGACTGCCCACAATAAAAGGCCACCCCGAAATGTGCTTTTTTTTTTTTGCTTTATTGGGGGTCTGGGGAGTCAGAACCAGTCAGTATCTGGTGTGACCACCATTTGCCTCATGCAGGGCAACACATCTTCTTCGCATAGAGTTTATCAGATTGTCAATTGTGGCCTGTGGAATGTTGCTCCACTCCTCTTCAATGGCTGTGCGAAGTTGCTGGATATTAGTGGGAGCTGGTACATGCTGTCGTATACGCCGGTCAAGCACATCCCAAACATGCTCAGTGGGTGACATGTCCGGTGAGTATGCTGGCCATGCAAGAACTGGGACATTTTCAGCTTCCAAGAATTGTGTACAGATCCTTGCAACATGGGGCCGTGCATTATCTTGCTGAAACATGAGGTGATGTTCATGGATGTATGGCACAACAATGGGCCTCAGGATCTCATCACGGTATCTCTGTGCATTCAAAATGCCATCAATAAAATGCACCTGTGTTCTTCGTCCATAACAGCCTTTGAAGAGGAGTGGACCAACATTCCACAGGCCACAATTGACAATCTGATAAACTCTATGCGAAGAAGATGTGTTGCACTGCATGAGGCAAATGGTGGTCACACCAGATACTGACTGGTTCTGAGTCCCCAGACTCCCAATAAAGCAAAAAAAAAAAAAGCACATTTCGGGGTGGCCTTTTATTGTGGGCAGTTTGGGGCGCACCTGTGCACTGGTCATGATGTCGGATCGGCATCTTGATGTGGCGCACCTGTGAGGTGGGGTGGATTGTCTCGGCGGGGCAGAGGTGCTCGCTGTCACACATTTGGACAGATTTGTGAACAATGTTTGAGAGAAATGGTAGTGTTGTGTATCTGGAGTGAATTTTGGATCCTTGGGTCCATCTCAGGAAAAATGGGAGCAAAAACAAAAGTGTTGTGTTTATATTTTTGTTGAGTGTAGTTTTGATACTAGTTTTAGTTTGGTTAGGTTGCTTTCTTTGTACATGTTGTCATGAAATAGAGCAGAAAGGACCCAAAATGCAGGACTGCATTTGCAAAGTTGTTTAATATAACAAATAATGATTGACCAAAAAATAATAATAATAAATAAGTCCAACGGTGGCAGGGGTTGGTTGGAAACACCCAAAGACTCCAGACATAGAGGTGAGAGCTCAAAAGGCTGCAATGACAAGTCTGGAGGATTGGAGAACATGGAGGATCCCAACAAAGGCAAGAGAGGGTGTAGTGAGTGCTTAAAGGAGAAATAACGGTTTTTTTTACAATCTGTTTTACTCACCCATAGCACTTTGGTGTAATTTGGAGCATTTCCGGAGATGTTTTAGACGCTGCAGCCACCAAAATAACACAAACTTTAGCACTTTTCAAATCACAGAAGCTCAATGTCTTCGGTAATAAAACAACTCAATGTTTTATTACCGGCTCAGATTGTAAAAAACGTTAATTCTCCTTTAACAGAATCCAGGCCATGAGCAAAAACGTTAATTCTCCTTTAACAGAATCCAGGCCATGAGCAGGAAGCAACTAATGTGTTGACATCACAGGGAGGTCTTGAGGAACAGGTAACCACCCCGGACGGAGAAGTATGTCGAGCGGTGGCACGGAGACAAGAACAGAAGGAATCCACCCCAGACGGAGACTCTTGTCTGGCAGTGGCTCTGGGCACAAGGAAGGTCAACACAGGGCAGCAAGTGTTCAACAGGGACCAGCAGGGACCAGGTCTGATCGAGTAGGTCATTCTACTGAGAATCTAGGTGTAGGCGATGCTTGGAGAGTAAAATCCAGATGTCAGAGGTGCAGTCTGCTGAGTCCAGTTATGGTTGGTTCATTCCGTCACGAAGTAGAGCAGAAAGGACCCAAAATGCAGGACTGCATTTGCAAAGTCATTTAATATAACAAATAATGTCAAACTGGCATGACATGACTAATAATGACAAAACACAAAAGTCCAGATGTGACACTGATAATGAACCAGTGTCACTGATAATGAACCAACAAAGGGCAGAGGAGAACACAGGAGGTAAAACTCACAGGAACAGGAGGTAAAACTCAAAAACACACACGGCTAGAGAAATTACAAAATAAAACCTGGTCAAAAATAAATAAAATTAAAGGAGAATTAATGTTTTTTTACAATCTGAGCCTTATTTGGGTAATAAAACAAGTTGTTTTACTCACCCATAGCACTTTGGTGTCATTTGGAGCATCTCCGGAGATGTTTTAGATTTGCGATATCCGTTAACGTGAGTTCTCGGGCCAAATGTTTGCGGTCTCCAAATAACACAAACGTTAGCACTTTTCAAATCATGGAAGCTCAATGTCTTAGTCTACACTTTCGTTTTAGTCAAAAGTGGCCTTTTGACTCAAACGAACTATGGCTAAATCCGAGATTTAGCCATAGTTTCGAGTAGATGAGGAGAACAGTGCGCATGCGCTCAGTCACAGCTGATTTCACTCTCAGCTCTCGGGAACCAAACATGAAAGGCAAAGCTGTAAGACCTTTGGACCATCGTGTTTGCAGTACCCACTTCAGTCAGGATGATTTTTTACCAGCAAAGGAAAAGCGGATTCAGCGCACGATTCTGAGAAGTAATGCTATACCGATGGCTGTTCTCTGCGCTGCTCCTAAAACTGTCTCCGCTTCATTCTTTCCCTATCCATTCTGTCTCCATAAGTCCTCTTCATCCTCAAAGTCCGAATCTTCTGCCATGTGTCACTCGCAATAGAAAAGTTGCGTCTTCTTATCTGCAAAACAGCTCTGACTGAGCGCATGCTACTGGCCTCCTCATCTATTCGAAACTATGGCTAAATCTCCGATTACAGGCCACTTTTGACTCAAACGAAAGTGTAGACTAAGACATTGAGCTTCTATGATTTAAAAAGTGATAAAGTTTGTGTTATTTGGAGACCGCAAACATGTGCCCCGAGAACTCACATTACGGATATCGCTAAACTAAAACATCTTCAGAAATGCTCCAAATCACACCAAAGTGCTATGGGTGAGTAAAACAACTTGTTTTATTACCGAAATAAGGCTCAGATTGTAAAATACATTAATTCTCCTTTAACACCGTGACACCTGTAGGTACACTGCCTGACAAAAGTATTAGCACGATTGTGTATTTCTGAACTCTGCATGGAACTTCTGGTTCCATCAAGATAATGTCCCAAAGCACTCGTCCAAACTGTGTAAGGGTCATTTGGAGACGTGTGAACAGCGTCATCAACTGCAGGTTATGACATGACCTCCCCAGTCTCCTGACCTGTCACCCATCGAAAAAGTGTGGGATTATTTGGATATTAAAGTGCGCTCCAGAAACCCGACTAACGTTAAACACCTGTGGAAATGTCTTCAGGATGAGTGGAAAACCATAGAGGATGGATATCTTGAAAAAATGTTGGACAGAATGCCTCGAATTTGTAAAGCTGTGATTAAGGCCAAAGGTGGTTATTTTGATAAAAAAAAATAAATAAATAAAAAAGCTATTTAACCTGATACTGTTAAAGGTCCCATGGCATGAAATTTTCACTTTCTGAGGTTTTTGAACGTTAATGTGAGCTCCCCTACCCTGTTTAGCCCCCCCCCCCCCCCATGGCTAAAAGTTGCGAAATGTCTAAACTGAGCATTTGCGATCCTTTTCTGCGTTACAAAAAACCAGTGCTCAAACGGGCGAGTTCGGACAAGGCACCTTATTGACGTCAGATCGGCAAATGCAGCTCCAGCCCCTCCCTCTGTCTCCGCTCAGCGTCCCTGTATATCCCGCCCATAGAGTTTGGACTGTGAATGCGCTACAATGCGAAATGCGTTTTTTTATTTGCCTGGAGGCACGTCCGAGTGTTTCTAGGCTCGCAAGTCCCTTACCCGACCCTCTGGACCTCTGAAATACCAGTGGTTTAATTTTATTTTCTGTGTAAATATGCTTTTTTTCATTGCAAAGTCTCTCATCTGTCTTCGTGCGTAAAACACGGAAGAGAGGAGACGAGCTGCGGGGAAACCCGCCCCCCCGCTCCTTAGCCAATCTCTCTGTCCTTCTCATTTGCACTGAAGCAGCAACACCCAGAATAAAGCATTTTAGACACATATCTAGCCTCATGAAGACTGTCAGAGTCATATCTCATGCAGTGAGTGTTGATTTTGAAGAAGGATTCATTTACAGTATTAGGGAACCATTAAGGAGCCATATAAAAGCATCAAGAAGTACCATGTCATGGGATCTTTAAATTTTTGCAATAATATGCCTTCACACATGATGAAATTTGCTTTAATATATCAATAAATTGATTTGTTGTCATTACCAATACGTCTTGTTATCATTATGAAAGTTCAGAAATACACAATCGTCCTAATACTTTTGTCAGGCAGTGTATGTTTACTTTGCGGTTTGAGAGACTGGTCCAACATTTCACATTTCATTGATTCACACAGTATGTAAAAACATTAGAATAAAGTGTATTGATTAGTATCTGATTTTCTATCCTTTTGACAACCCCAGCTATAAGCAAGCTCCCTCTACTACTTTAGTCCTTTATACTTGTTGTGGACATGCTTTGTGCCTGTCTTCCTAGGGACATAGGGACCACAGACTATAGAATGGACACGTATATCTTTGTACAGTGTCAGTGTGGTTGAAGCACAGGAGCAGGTGTCTTTAATAAAGCATGAGCAGGGGGGGTTCCTGTTCTGGACGTCCTGACAGGTGAGGGGCAGAGGCCAGCCACGAGCCAGGGCCAGGTGCTCCCAAGCCCCCGTACACTCTCTCGCTCTCCACCCCCCCTCCACATCAGGTACATCAGCCTGACCCAGATCTGATTGGCATTAATTGGCAGGCCTTGAGTTGGGGCTATGGGGAGGACAGTGGAGGTGGAGATGGAAGAGAAGGGGAAAATAATGTTAGATTTTAGATGACATCACTACATACTATATAAGATACTATATAAGCCGGGCCACATTGCAAAAAAATCGATAAAATGATGGTTGCTTTCTAAAACTGTATCTTATTTTGAGTAGTTTTGATTTCATTGATTTAAGAGGTCCATATCACACTATTTTCTCCACTATGTTATAATGTTTCCTCATCAAAAACATGCCTGGAGTTGTATCTTTTTTCATTCACACATGTTGAACACACAAACCCTGCATATTTTAGTGTTTGAGTTTTTCTCTAAGGCTACGTTTATATGATGACGGTCTGAACAGAAGACGCAAAAGTGGCGTCGCATCTTCACTTTTTATTCCGCGTTTAGATGAGCGTTTTCGGGATGAAATCTGCGTGCATACGGTGACGCAAAAGTGTGTGGAACATGATTGGGTATGCATGCCAGGCAGCTCGGTGGTGCTGTGATACATTATCACTATGTCCGTGTGCATGAGTAGAAACTTCCTTCTTCTCATCTGCGCCGCGAAAAACAAAACTGATGGCTACCGGTAGCAAAAAAAAAAGTGTGTGGTCAGACGAAAAAGTTCAACTATTTCTTCAGACCACGTTAGACTACAAAGCAACGAATGTTTAATATGAGATAACATGCAAATTGTTTAATTGTCTGAACTATTGTTGGGTTCCTTTGTAGAATTTTCAGATTCTTTTACGCTGCTCTACCTTATGACTCAGTGAAAAGCTCTTGTAGTTTATCTGAGGACCTGTTACTTTCTTGAACCAGTCCTCACTTTTACATTGACCTTGTTGAACAGCTATTATCTGATTTTAAACACACTCAGTGGCAAAATCCAATGTACACAGATCTATACTCAGGTCCAGAAGCATCAAAACTGAAGTTCAGATTCGGGTCAGAACTACAGCAAACAGCAGAAGGCAAATGTTTGAGTGCGAATGGCCTCAGCTCACTGCCTTTGACTTATATATGAGACCGTAACTGAGCTACCATTGATTGAACCGTGTTTATTCACATTTTAAATACATCGACAGTTTAGATGTTTGGGTCATCCTGCTCCTCTGTCAGTATTCTGCTCATCGAAATTCAATTCAAACAAAGCAATACTAACTTGAATAACTTCTACATAAAGACTGGACTATTTTTCCCTTAACTAGAAGATGGCCAGTACAGGTTGAGTGGGCATGGCGTTTGTTTATTATCCAAGTGGCTCTAGAATACTTCAGTTAACAAAGTCTGCCATGGGTGTGCGTTGTTCAGTAGCTTTTTACTTAAAGTTATGCATTTACTTTGAATGTGGGTAGAATCCCTCATTCGTCCAGGTAGAATTCGCAGCGGCCCCTCCCCTAGCCACTCTATCACTGTCCTGCCTGGTTAGTGGGGAAACGAAATTTCGAATTCACTCTGTGTACATGTACATGATTGTTTTCGACAATAAAGCAAACTATGACTATGACTATGACTAGAATCCACGGCAAAAGGAGAAATTCAATTTGTCAACTGGACAAATGTTTATTTGGTCAAATACATTTCGCAGCTCATCCAAGCTGCTTCTTCAGTTCTGGTCAGATGCTGGTGGACACTGCCTATATCTGCCTGAAGGGAGGAGCAAACTACAATGAAATTACTCCTACTTGTTTTCAGTTTCTGTTAGTTAGGTGGGGCTATTCAATATGCAGTGGGGTGTGGGGTCTTGTTAGCAGAACCATTCAGGGTCATAATGGGTGTTTACACACCTCTGGATCTGACCTGCTGCCCTATTGTTTTCTTTGTTTGTTTTGATTTAGGTTTGAGAATAGAGTTATAGATGGGAGATCTCCCCGAAGAAGCAGCTTGGAGGAGCGTATTCGACCAAATAAGCTTTCGTCCAGTTGACAAATAGAATTTCTCCTTTTGCCGTTTACTTTGAATCTTGTGCCTCATTTCACTCTATCCATTGAAGCATTTTTGTTAGACATACGTAACGGTAATAGGCTGTATATATAAATGGACACAGCTAATCTGCTCGTCGCGTTCCAAATAGGAAGTGAGAATGGGGGACTACTGTTGCACATTTACTACTGGAATTTTACTACTGTTGTACGGTTGTTTACTACTGTTATTGCACTGGAATTACTACTGTTGCACATTTATTTTATCTTATCTTATCTTATCTTATTTTAACTTCAATACACATTCTATTGCACATTACCATTTCACTGCTGTATCTTCCATTGCACATTTTTGATACACACTGCACATTTTGGACATCTGTAAATAGGTATTTATTTATTATGTTGCACTGCTTTCAGATTATAGATCTTAGATTTTAGTTTTAGATTTTAGTTTTAGATAGTTTTTGTTGTGTTTTGTCTTCATATTGTATTTTGTACACTGTCTTTTTTGCACTACCTGGCCAGAGAGAAACAAAATTTCGATTCACTGTATGCTGAACACATAGGGCAGAATTGACAATAAAGCTGACTTTGATCTTTTGATCTTCTGGCTCCATCGACTCCGGGTCCAATTCATTTGTATTGAAAAAATACTGCCCCTCTCTCTGCCACTGCTTCTGACAGACTCCTCATTTTGGTCTTAAAATGTTCATATTAACCCGCTCTACATGATCATGGTGTTTTTATTTCACTATTTTGTCCGTAAATCAATTCCTATTTCTAATATGGAACTCGGCTCCAAATTGGCCCATAACTGCTAGCCTGAGTGAGCTTCATTTGACCCGAGCTGAATGCTCTGGGTGATGTCACATTCCCTTAAACCACTTCTTTCTACAGTCTATGGTAAGGGTTCAAAAGTGCTGCAATGAATAAGAACATAATTATTATATTCTTATTTTCTTTTCATCATCCTGTCTCTATTGAACCAAAATGGTATCAAGAAATTACACCTTTTGACATTTTCTACCATTCAAACCATGTCCAGCTATCACAAGTAACCACTAGAAACCTACTCCGGTCTGCCCCCTACTGCCCGGTCAAAGAAACAACACCGGGTTAAACATAGCGACTTCTCATCCATCATTGAGTCTCTTTGGGTCATATTTCATTTTGCGCTTCACCATTATGCAAATCCTCAATATCTGAGATGAGTTAGCGTGAATAGATTGAATTGCATTTGAATACCAGTTTGATAAAAGCTCGGAGCAAAGTAGTCTGCGGTTTTGCACCTTTTCCTGACCATCGACTTCGGTGAATCAATACACTGACACGGGCATCACGACTTCATGTTGCGGCTGCACTTGGCACTTAAATTTACCAGAGCTTTTAAGACATTTTCACACTGTCCCTGTGTGGAGATAAACATAACCTTTGTAACTCCTAGTAATTGTTTGTTGGACCAAGTCAAACAAGATATCTGAATGGACGGACGCTCTCAATAGTGTCTCCCTGTGGCTTCGGTGACAGTTACTTTGCAGCCACTGAAAAGCTTTTTATTTTTTCAGTTTTTCCATCTCGAGAAAGCACTTTTATCCGTGTGTGTTTTTTTTCCTGTTTCTTTCTTTTTTGAACCTGGGTGACTGGCGCTTTTCTTTGCTGCGGGCTAAATTGATGGCGGTGCAAGAGTTAATTGTTCAGGCATGTGTTTGGCTTTCCAGACGCGGAGTGGTTGCGGGGCGGCAATGGGGTCAAGGTGTACCCTGTCATGATTTTTTTCTTCTTTTCGCGCTGGAAACGGAGAAGAGGCCATGCGCGAGTGCGGTGCATGGAGGTGAATGGGAGAATACAAGTCCAAGGCACTTAAACCTGTCTGTATACAGGGCCGGACAAAAGAACGAAAAAAATACGACTCCGCGTTATAGACTTAGACCCAGACGACAGATTTTAAAATGTCGGATAGCACAAAAAGCTTGGCATTTGTTTACATGAAAGAGATGTGACATAAAGTAAAATAAGTACCAAGCGTTGGCCTTTCAAGGGTGAACTCTGAGAGAAACTTTTCAAACTTTTCATTCACTGAGTATGAGAATTCGATTAGCGCCATCTTCTCTTTGTTGGCGAGAGATTTTATTCTGAAAGAGCTAGTTAAAAGGAAAGTTTAAAATGAACGGCTGTGGAGATTGTGAAGTCTGTTATAAAGTAAATACTCCGAGATGGACATTTCTAAACAAATTTTTGAATCTTCTTATGAAATTTGTAAATACCATTCATCTCTTACATCACATATTTTAAGTGGTTTGTGCAAAATGTAGAGCATTTATTCCAAATGTCCATGGGAATCATCCTACCATCCTATCATCCTACCTGAAATACAAACATTTTGGAGTGTACCTCATTGATTTCTAAAAAGGTGCAAAACAGAAACGGCTCTAATTAATCCTCACACTCCAAGCATCCTAATTAATCCTCTGCAATGACTTTATAAGCACTTCAGACCCCAGAGCGGAGTCTCAACCACGCTACCAATAACTAGTATGCTAACAGTGCAGTGGAGGAAAAAAACAAAAACAAAAAACGCTATAAGTAGATGCAGATAACACACAGGGGTCTCATTTGACACTTTTACAATATATCTGTACTGGGGGTGTATTTAACTTGAATATGAAACAATTAGTTCCATGATTGTGTAAACATATACAGCTCTGGAAAAAAAAAATAAGAGACCACTGCATTTTTTTTCTGAAATCAGCATCTCTACATGTATTACAGCCATTCCATTCTAGCGTCTGTTGAATTCCAACACAAACACAAAGCTGAGATACTTCAGTTCTTGCACCAGGAGTGGAATAAAGTCACCCAAGAACAATGTGAAAGACTTGTGGAGAGCATGCCAAGACGCATGAAAGCTGTGATTAAAATAAGGGTTATTGCACCAAATATTCCAATCCAATCCAATCCAACTTTATTTCTATAGCACATTTTATAAACAGAGACAGTTTCCAAAGTGCTGCACATAAAATCAATAGAATAGAATAGAATAATAACATTACTAAAATAGCAATAAATAAAGTGATAATAATAAAATCACTAAAAACAAAAGCAATTTATAAAAACACAGAGGACCACACAACTCACGCGGTATTAAAAGCCAGAGAGTAAAAGTGGGTCTTAAGATGACACTCTCCAGTGTGTGGGCTGTTTTGACATGAGGGGCCAACCACAGAGAAAGCCCTGTCCCCCCGAGTTTTAAGTCTAGTCCTAGGGACCACGAGCTGGAACTGGCCCTCTGACTTCAGAGCGCGCACCGGTCTGTAGATTTGGATGAGGTCAGAGATGTATTTTGGGGCCAGTCCATTCAAAGCTTTAAAAACAAACAATAAAATCTTAAAATCAATCCTAAAATGAACAGGAAGCCGGTGCAAAGACGCAAGAATAGGGGAGATGTGTTCATATTTCTTCCGTCCTGTTAAAAGGCGGGCAGCAACATTCTGGACTAACTGCAGTCGATAAAGTGCGTTTTGATTCATTCCAGAATAAAGTGCGTTGCAGTAGTCCAAATATTGATTTCTGAACTCTTCTCAAGTGTAAACATTAGTATTATGTTGTTTTAAAATGAATTTGATCTTGTTTCTTCACATTGTTTAAGGTCTGAAAACATGTATCATTTTTATTATTTTGACCATTTGTCATTTTCTGCAAATAAATGCTCTAAACCAGTGTTTCCCAACCTTTTTTGTCCTGTGTACCCCCTGAGCCTTTCTGCCATACCTGTGTTGATAATTCTCCAAAAGTAGAACGTGACACAACAGATTATTAAATGAAAATCATTTTATTTAATTTGAAAATTAAATTCTCAGGCATTTTCTCTTTTCTTTAACTCAAATTTACTCAAATTAGAATTAAAAAAAAAAAAAAAAATCTCCTGCACCTGGCAGCGACACTGCCGTACCCCCTGCAATGTGCTCGCGTACCCCTAGGGGTACTTGTACCCCTGGTTGGGAAACACTGCTCTAAACTATAATATTTTTTATTTGGAATTTGGGGGAAATGTTGTCACTAGTTTATAGACTCAAACAAAAATATTCCTTTTGCCCAAACACATACCTATAAGTAGTAAAATCAGAAAAAATGATAATTTTGCAGTGGTCTCTTATTTTTTTTTAGCATCAATATGTCACCATCCATACAGTCAAGTACAGATACCAGTATTGTAAACGTTGTATTGCATCAAAAGTACAGGCAATAAAAAAATAGTAGACCTCGTAACAGATATATCAACATATTATGCAGTTTAGAATAAGAAATACAATTATGGACAGTGAACCAAACAGCATAAACAGTTACTATGTTATGGCCATTTATGTCATGTATTTACTCCCTTTTTAGCTTGGTTCAGACACTGCTTCATAGTTGACTTAATTCACTGGCTAATTTAACTGCCTCCTGTGTTATTGTTAAGGACCGTACACCATTTTTTTCTTTTTTTTGGTCCATGCCCCAGAATACGTTGTGGGTGAACAAACTGGATCAAAGCTCTCCGCAGCAGGTGCCCAGACGCGCGACATTCGAGCACTGCACATCTCCACGGGCATTACTTCAGCCAGCTTATCTTAAAGGCCTCTCATTACGCTTCCGTACCGGACACTGATCTAGTACCACTGGATCTGAGACAATCACGGGGCATTTAGCGAGCCTTGGCTAATGGTTTGTGGCAGTTCCAGCAGCTAACAGCAGGTCGGCGGCGTTTGACCGGGTCCAATGCAGGTCGGCACTCATGTGGATAGGGCTATTATGTCTACTCCGCTGATTCGGACACACTGGAAATTCAATTAAACCAATCTATGTTGCAGCCAAAGCATGAGAGGATAGTGTTAGAAGACCTTTTGAACTTAGAGACTTGGATACAAGTGAAGGTTGTGTAAATATATAGGTGATAGTGAATGCTGCTATAAAACTCTAAAAGATTGACTGCAGAGGAATAAATGACACAGTATTGAGCAGAAGCAGTTACTGTATGTTTATTCTGATTTCCTCTTCTCTGTGACATTTTGGAGACTTTTCCCCGTTCAAAAGATATAATATTTTGTTTTAATTTATTAAAGGTCTTATATTACACACAATTGATTCTTGTGAGCTTTAGGTCATCTTGGCCAGAGAAAAGAACTGGTTTGAGAGGGGAGTTAAAGAGGCTATTTTTTTTTTCAAGAAAGAGAATCCTTCCTTGAACAGAAATGGAGGTCTCAGACATAATTTGCCTCCCATCTATAACTCTATCCTCAAACCTAAATCAAAACAAACAAACAAAACAATAGGGTTAGCCAGGTCCAGAGGTGTGAAAACTCCCACTATGGCCCTGAAAGGTCCATAATGGCCCATGGCATGAAATTTTCACTTTCTGAGGTTTTGGAACATTAATGTGAGCTCCGCTACCCCCCCCCCCAAGGCTAAAAGTTGCAAAATGCACTGAAAAAAATTGTCTGTTAAATTAACATAAAAAAATTTTGTACATCGGTTGCACCTATTAAATCATGTCTACGAAGAGCAATTAAGTCACGTTGAAAGTGGAAAATAACATTCTGTTAAATGTGCATGATTTGTTTGTATGTATATGAATAAAAAAATCATTCAGTCAAACATGATTTTTTTTGGTTTACTGAACATAATTTTTACATGTGCCACCGATTGATAAGATATTACTTTTTTCTGTTTGATGAACATGACTTTTTCTGTTTGATGAACATGACTTTTTTCTGTTTGATGAACATGACTTTTTTCTGTTTGATAAACATAACTTTTTAGGTGCAACCGATGTACAAGATTTTTTCATGCAACGTTTTTAAAAAATTATTGTCGAAAACATCATTTTCCTTAATAACATCATACAAATCAACCACAACTATTACTAGAGTTGAACATTCAAATGTTTATTTCACAATTTCCATACTGTACAACCCCAAATCTAAACACTGAAACTTTAAAAACTGATAATATAGTACAAAACAGTCATGGCAGTTCTTAGGAGTGCATTGGGTGCGAATCATGAAAGATTTATCAGTTGAAAATAATTAAATTATACAATAATACAATTCAATAATACAATTTCACCTACAGTCACTCCCTGGCTTTTATTATTTGCAAGTTACCAACAATAATCAACAACTATCCGATGTGTCAGTAAATTCCATGTTTTTTCTAGTAGCGGCCGTTCCACAATAACAGATGTGAATGTTTCAATTAAGTCTTAAGGAGAACAAACAAACAAACAAACAAGACAGGCATTTTCCTGACCCTATGGACAGGCGAAAAAAAAGCCCCATAAAAAGCACCATGAAAACTTAAGAAGCATTTCCAAAAAACAAACATTTCTGGGGCATCATATAAACCGTGTATATTTTCAATGCCAGGATTCCCCGAAGACTTTTGCATAAGAGAAAGACAACACAATCCTCAGCTGTGGCACACAAACTCATTCTGACGCACAAAGGGCTATATGCATGACGTCCGCACACATGCATGACGCACTCACCACAACACTCAGTCAAACACACACACACACTCATCACGACACAGACACACACATCACTCTTGCGCACACACAAACACTCACTCACTCACTCACTCACACACACACACACACGTCACTCTCACACACAAAAACCTGCAATCTCTCTCACACACAAACGTCACTCACACACACTGAAACACGCCACTCACACACACACACACACGTCACACTCACTAACGGAGCTTGTTTTGGAGTGCCCGGCATTTCTTGGACATGGTGGTGCCCTCCAGCTCCATGACCACCTTTTGCAAAAACTCAAATGTGTGCTTTAACTCTAAGGGATAGCCCATGTTGAGTGCATACAACAGCCCAAACAGCAAACTGGTCGCCAGAGCCACATTGTCGAGCTCCACTAATACCTGCTGTCCCTCCAGGATGATCCTAATGTCAGGACGCTCTGCGATGTGGCGCTTTACTGACAGAATCCCCACTGTTATTCCTTCCACTACTCAATCTGACCATCATCGTCTTCCTACAGAGTAAGACAAAATGATAGTGAGAATGGGGAAATATGAGAAAAAAATCTATTAATAACATGCAATGAGCCTTCAGTTTCTGTAACTGATTGGATCAGCTTCACATCCTGCAGTACACACCCTCTTAACGTTTAATTGGACATTGCAGAAATTTAAGGAACAGTCTACCCTTTTAAATGTTGGCATATTTGCAGTATTTCCAAGTAAAAAAAACAAAAAAAACAATGTGCATATCATTTTCTCAGTTTGTGCTTCATAAGTACATTTTGTATTTTGTTTGGCACAATAGACTTCAACTGACATGTTAAATATGGCTATACTGTCGAAGTAGGCATTGCAAACACAGAAAAAAATCCTATGTATTCTCATGTTTTACCAGGACTTAGCTACAGATGAGCAATTTCTTTGAAAAAGGTGGACTGTCCCTTTAAATAATGTGCCCATGTTCAGCTGTATTCAGATGACAAAGCAGTGATAAATTACATACATACATGTATTAAGTTATCAGATCTGTTAAAATATGAGGGTATTGCATTGTGAGGGGTATTGCATTTTGTGCCAAATGTACACAATCAAAATACATGATCAAGAGCATGCTCACATCTACAAACTTACCACTAGTTCTCGAATGAGATTGCTTGGGTCCTCCTGGAGGTAGAAGCACAACCCTTTTAGCAGGCATTCCCGGCCAACATCAACTTCATCAGCATCAGTGTCACCACCCTGAGTAAAGAAGAATGAGGGGATAGCCACTTCTGATTAGAAAAAATGTTTACTACATAGCCTACTATAATCTGTACAATGCATCAATTCAATTATATCACAAAAACCTGGCATTTAAACAGGGGTGCTTAGACTTTTTATTGGCACTATCCATCACTGCAATTTTCATCCCTCAATAGTTACACTAATCTTACCTGAATAATTGGTGACATGACTGTCTTTAGATTTGTGCCGGTCTTGCCAGCTGTTCTTGTGAAAAGCTTCACAAGCTTGTCAGACAGGATGTCCAACTGTGACAAAAACCTGGACTGCAAGGGTGTTGTTGTGATCCTCTTGAACTCAGCATTGATCTGGAAAAGACAGTGAAGCAAATAGCCAAAAAGGAATTATTTCCTCCTTACATCCTGATTTCATCCAATTAATGCAACACGTGGTCAAAAAGTGATTCCCAAACTGTGGGCCAGGACCCAATGATGGACATTCCAAGTGGGCCCTGAAATCATTAAAAAAAAAAAAACTAAATAATATTTGTGTATCAAGTATCTAGTGGGCCCCACATCGGATAATATTGGGAACCCTGCTTTAGAGCATCCCATTCAGGAATTTTGGCATATCTACTTGGTGGCATGTCAAAATCAATTGCTGCATATGTTCCACACCCACTTGTCCTGTACCGACAGTGGACCTTGAAGGAAAGTCTATACAGAAGCATCATTTCAAACTTAAAAGGTGCACAGTGTAATATTTTTAGTTGTTTGTTTCCAGAATTCTTGCAGCCAATTCACAAATGTTATCTTTTTCATGAATACTTACCACCAAAGTATTTATTATGACTGGGAAAATTACACTTTTCATAGATGAGAAGTGGAATCTTCTCAATGTGCACCATTTGGAATTTCCATTTTTAGCCACAAAACTACTGCACTTTGGTCATTCTAGTAATAAATATTGGTTTATTACCTAGTAAATATTCATGAAAAGATCAAATTTGGTCACAGGTGACATAGTTACACCTACCCTGTCCTACACACCTTGCACCTTTGAAGGTTTTTCTATCATCTCCCAACCAATTTTTCACAGTGATACAGAAATGTCATGCAAACAAACAACAAACAGAAATAGTACAAACAACAACCCATTTTCATGAACATTTGCTACAGCCAACTTAATTTCAGTATCAAGTCATTTTTCAGTTTTGTTGCCTTACCTCGTGTACATCAAAGAGGGCTGGCCATCTTTGCAGTACCTCATGGACCATGGGTTCCCTCCCAACGATCTCTTGTCTTCTGTAAGCGAAAGTCTTGTCCATTTTCATCCTCATCTCTCGTACATCTTTCCTCTGTACATCTGATGCTAGCTCCACTCTGAGCTTCTCAAGGGATTGGTCATCTTCTCCTGTGGGGTAAGCGGGGCAGTAAGTACAAACGCCACAATTTTGGATGTCATTGAGTGCAATGTTCAAAATGTGCACAAAACTGTTATAATTTTTAAAATGTTTCGGTAACACTTTATAATAACGGTCGCTTATAAAGCATTAGTAACACTTAGTAAATAATGAACTAATTATTACTAATTATTTTACAAAACATTTACAAATATGTTAAAAAATATTTGTTAATGAGTAACAAATACTACACTAATAGCATTAGTAACACTTAGTAAATAATGAACTAATTATTTTACAAAACATTTACAAATATTTGTTAATGAGTTAGAAATATATTAAATATTTGTTAATGAGTAAGAAATAATCAATTTAATCTCGCCAGAAAGACCCATTGAAAGGAGATATTATGACACGCATGGTCCCTCCCACTCAACCAATCCTAAAAATACAAATAATTATCTATAATTATTTGTATTTTTACAAATAATTAGCTTTGAATCTATACAACTGTAAACAACTCACGCATACAACTGTAAACGAAAAACGGCGTATTTCGACGTAAGGCGGCCTATTTCGACGGGGGGGCGTAACCCGATAGACATCGCCGTCAAAATAGGTCAGTGGTGGGCTCATTCTGACGAGGCGGCCCATATCGACAGTACAGCGGCTCTGATCGGCTAATAATGATACAACATCGCCATCTACAGGTTGAGAGATGTGAATTACACCTCAAAAGTTGCTCCAGGCCGTAACCTAGCAACCCCCGCTGAAAAAGCAATTGACGTCTATAGACGTCACGGCACTCAACGGTTGGATTCGAGGGGACGTCAATAGACGTCTCCGGCACTGAATGAGTTAATACAGCATTACCAATTACGCATGACTGTTTTTAAAGTAAAAAAAGCACATCTGAAGGGGTTTGGCTAAGACATTGCTTGAAAAAGTCTTTCATATTAGATCATGCCACATAAAGAGAAGCTGGTAATTTGATGCACTTATAGCATTTAACAGTTATACAAGGTTCAATTAAAATTTAAATGCCTTGTCCATATAAGCATTGTTAACTTGTGACCAACTAGTAGGTAAACAAAATGTACCTTGGCCTGTATGAAGCAGGATTTTACAAGATATGTGCAAATGCAAAATATGTATGTTTTTCCAAAGTTCAATCTCATTATAGCCTACTACATTATAATACATACTAAAAAAGTCTTTATTTATTCACCTGCTCAACTGTACCAGGCTACAAAACACCCCTAGGATTAAAATCCTTCAGACGTACTTCAGCCATATAGTTTTTATTTTTTATTCCGCTGTTAATAAAGGCAACCTTCCTCAGTAGACAACATTCAACCTGTGCGGAGTTAGGCTACAAGGACTCCTAATTTAGATATGGGGATGATGATTCGTGCATCATGCAAGGAATTAGATTTGCAGGCACGAAGGCGAGAAAGGGACAGTGGCGCGTGAGAGGATGCACGCGGGTATGATCAAAGCAAGTACAAGAGCTAGTGTACATGTTGAACGCTTAACAGAGTGCGCTGATTAGTTTAGTCAGCAAAATTACAATACGCATCTCCCTGAAATTAGTTTTCGGAACTCGGGGCGTCTGCATTTAAGATTTGTGCGATCATGAATTACACCGTGCGCACATTCACATTCATCCAGATGCACCTGACACAAGAGCTACCAGTAGTTCCAATGGCAAGCTACTGCAACTACCTACTACCTCACACTCATAGCTCATTTCCACCGCAACGGTGCCGGGGCCGAACTGGCACCAGTTCCTCTCCAGTACCGGCACGGCCCAGGTGGAAAAGAGGTATCAGAAAGCACCGTAGCTAGAGCACAATATAACGGTCGCTAGTAGGGCACGAATCAATGCACGCATTCCATTCCAACAGCTATACTACCGTATTTATGTTATGCAGTATTGGCGCCATAAACTAGCTAGTGCTAGTTTAGCATAGTAGCCCATCTAGATATCTTTCTATGTTCAGTTAGCATAGCGCTTTCCCTGACAAGCAAATGAATTCGGTATGAAACACATGGCGTTAACTATCTGCTTGTAAAACCACAATAACTTGGTAATAAGTTCGACTGCTCGACTTAAATCTACCAAAGATTAAGAATACAGTTATTTTACCTCACACTGAGGAGCAACACTTTCTAGGTTCAGAATTAGCGCTTTCCCGACAGTCAAATACATTCGATAGGAAATACATGTTGAGAACTATCTGTTTGTGAAAATACAATAAGTAACATATTCGGATTACAGCTACCAACGATTATGAATCATGTTATTTTACCTCACACTGTGAAACAGGTCCTTTAATCCCGGGCGTCTTCAGCAAATTCGGATGCAGCTCAAGTGTGAATGAAAAGAAGAAGCCTGCGCGCGCGCTGCTACCAAGTACCAACCGTCTCTTGCGTGCAGTCAAGGGCAAGTGGCACTGACGTGATCACGTAGGGCGGAGCTCAGTGGACCTAAACCTAACTTTTTCCTTATCATCCAACATGACAAAATCGTGAACATTTGACATTCTCAAGGAATAGCTTCGGTCCACATGATTTTTTTTACTTTAAGAGGGAACACTAATAAATGATGTGAACTTCATTCAATAAAATTACGCGAATTCTACAACCCCAAAGAGACATTTTTTTCAGTGTGTGTAAAGTGAGCAAATGTGTTTTTTTCTGACGTCACACTCAGGAAAAATGCAAATTAATTTCCACCCCTGTCTGGATGTCTACCCACCATCTCTGGAAATCACGCCCAGAGAATCTGGACCGCAAACGAGTTACGAAATGCGAGATGCGTTTTTTTATTTGCCTGGAGGCACGTGAGTATGTTTCCAGGCTCGGATATCCTTTATCCGAGCCTCCGAACCTCTGAAACAGCAGTGGTTTCATTTTATTTTCTGTGGAAATGTTTTTTTTTTCATGGAACGCGTCTCGTATCTTCCCCCGCTCTTAAAACACGGTAGTGGGGCCAGCGCACAGCGCACCGCTAATCCAGGAAACAGCGGAGTATTTGGCCACAACCCACCCGCTGCACTGGCCTGTCTCTGTCCTCCTCATTTGCATTCAAGCAACAACGCCCAGAATAAAGTGTTTCAGAGACATATTTATGAATAGAACTGTCTTCATGAGGCTCTCCCATGCACTGAGGCTTGATTTTGAAGAAGGATTCATTTACAGTATTAGGGAACCACTAAGGTGCCATATAAAAGCATCAAGAAGTACCATGTCATGGGATCTTGAATGGTTCTGCTAACAAGACCCCACACTCCACTCCCACTGCATATTGAATAGGCTTAACTAACAGAAACTGAAAACAAATAGATGTGGTAGTTTCAAAGTAATTTCATTGTAGTTAGCTCCTCCCTTCAGGCGGATATAGGCAGTGTCCACCCGCGTCTGACCAGAACTGAAGAAGCAGCTTGGATGAGCTGCGAAACATATTCGACCAGATAAACTTTTGTCCACTTGACAAATTGTATTTCTCCTTTTGCCAGCTTTAGGTCATGTTATAATGTTGTTACCTCATCAAAAACATACCTGGAGTTGTGTTTTTGTTTTATTCACATGTGTAACCTTTTGTTATCAGTCTGTGTATATACCTGAAAATGCTCTGTTCCACCTTGTGATGTCATGTAGTGGTAGTGTTAACAAGTACCTTTAACCTTTAGTTCAGTAGAGATTCTCAATTCCAGATCTGAAATCATCCAAATGATTCTAGCCAAAGTGTGTGAAGATTAAAAACACAGAGGAGCACTTCCTGTATTACTGCATGACATCACAAGGTGGAACAGAGTGTTTTCTGTTTGAGAGAAAAACTATACATATGTTTCTGATAAGGAAACAACATTATAACATAGATCAGAAAATAGTGTAATATAAGCCTTTAAAGCAGTGGTCCCCAACCACCAGGCCATGGACCGGTACCGGGCCGTGAGCCCTTTGGTCCCGGGCCACGGCGGCTCATTCCCCCACCCCTTCATTTTGAGTGGCCCGTCCGTGTTCCGAAAAGAGCACGTCGACTTCCATGTGCGCACGAGGCTTGTCTTAGGCATGTGATACATTAACGCTAATATCAAACCCACAAGCAGCAAAATGAGTAAAAATTAGTTTTTAAAACTCATTTGCAAAAGTTTTTTGCAAAGGAGGAGACAGAAGAAGAGCCTACGCAGCTCCCAGTCGCCGTTCTGCTGATACTGACGTGTTTTGTAATCCAAAGTAATTCGTAGAAGACTTCGTCGTCGGTCCAAACGAGAGAGTTGGTTTTTGTACGTGTGTTCGCCATCATTATTATCTTCTTGTGTTTGTTTGTGGAAGAAAAAGGACTTGATGCGCATGCGCTCTTTGTAGTATTGCATTTCCGGTGGCTCTGGCTGTTTTTACATATCGGTGTGGCATATGTATTACATCATTTTCATTCCGCGCTCCGTTTTCGTCTGGATGCAAATATTTACTGACAATACCAGGAGACCTACTTAAAATATGGATTTATCGCAACAGGTGATTCACACGCACCAAGCCCGCTCTGCATAACATGCGGTGACCAGCTCTCCAATGAGGCGGCCTTAAAAGTACAGTATGTTCGAGACATCAATTCTGCCGGTATTCAGGATAAATTTACGGAGTAGACTGGACATAAGCAACACACTCCCATTACGCCGAGATGTGACCATCTCGTAGCAGAGAAACAAGCTCAGGGCTGGTGAGTTGGATTTTTCATGTACTTTATATTTGTTTTGTGGTCTATCTTATTTTGAAGGCATGTTTAGGCATAGCGACCGTAGGGGCAGAGAGGATGTAGTGGCTCTTGTTATGCTGTTGGTGCATGTCATGAGGACGCTGTTATTAAAGTTGCATACAAGTTACAAGTACACAGTGGATTCACGTTTGTTATTATATTTATAACATACCACAGTTCTTGTGCTGTTTGTATAATTTTGTTTTGTGGTATTTATCCGCCGATATCCACGCGCCCCGCCCCCCTCCACCCGCACCGGTCCATGAAAATTTTGGGTGACATTAACCGGTCCGTGGCGCAAAAAAGGTTGGGGACCACTGCGTTAAAGGGATATGCCACCCCCAGGTCAAATTTGGGCATCTCCCCACAGTCCAGAGACTAAAATAAGTGGTGGAAAGCGTTTTCCTGCTCACCCAGCCATTGTCCGAGTCTGTCGCCACTGACCGCCACGGTATCTGCAGCCGAATCACGCACCACGTTGTGCAACAGGGGAACTCCCTTCCCGGTGCGTAACTGGGATTCCCCTGGCAGCGTGCTGCGTGATTCGGCTGTATTCGTCCGCACTGGAAAATAGTTCCCACCCAAAATGACCAAGGCAAGCTCTCCGTGTTGATTTGCACATTTATTTGCACTCGATATGAATGCGCACTACACAGAAAGTAATTGGGAAACGCATCGAGCAAATTAATTCCTTTTGGCCGAAATCTTTCTCTGGCGACGTTAGACTCCAGTCTAAGGCGGAGGAGCTGCAGATACCGCGGCGGTCAGTGGCGACAGACTCGGACAATGGCTGGGTGAGCAGGAAAACGCTTTCTACCACTTATTTTAGTCTCTGGACTGTGGGGAGATGCCCAAGTTTGACCTGGGGGTGGCATATCCCTTTAAAGGACCAACTCTTATAATGACTATTAGCTAATGGTATGCCTCGATTTGTAAACCAAATTGTCGATTCTGAATTTCATTTCAAATAAATGACTATATTAGGCTCCAAAGAAATGCAACCAGCTCTATACAGTTTATCCCTATCTGCCTCCTGAGACTCACTATACATTAGAATATTATTCATGTTTTACTGTATATGTGCACTAAAACTCTACACTGACCCGAGCATCACTGGAGGTTTGATACATTCATTATTGCTTGGTTAACAATCTCAGTTTTCCAGAGGTCACCTGAACACATCTCCACTGTGGTTCAGATGGAGGCGACCTTGAATGCCTCGCAGTGACTGGAGTGGGCGGATATCAGCGCAACATGGGGATTTCAATGTATGTTTTACTCGAGCCAACCATTTATTCTCTCATGAGGAAGACTTCAGCTCAGTCCCCGGTACACAGGCCAAGAAATGCGCCTGGGACTGGTAGAAAGAAACAACGTAAATTCAGCAAGTAAAGTCATAATATGTATAGTTTTGCTAGCTATATTATGTACTTGTAATAGCAGCAATAGAGATATTAGCACAAAATTAAGCGGTTTCAGGTTAATTTAGACTTTCCTGGCTTTGGTCCTGGCTTGAGCCCCGTTTAGTCCTGCTTTGGTCTTAACTGACCAACCAGAACCACACATTTTGACAAAACTTTACAAAGATGAGTGGATCTGGTATCCCCCGATTTCAGAGGGCATGATTGACAGGCAGATTAACCAATCAGAGAGACGCATGGTCAGTTCTCATCAAAAACAAACACGGCTGCTTTCACGCAAAAAGGAGAAGAAAACAACATAACGACTGAGAAACAGCATGGATTTTTTCAGAATAAACATCCGAAGATATTTCTGAATGTTATGAGAATGTCTTCTGTGTTCAAGACTCCAGGTTTAGTCCCAGGTTAACATAACTCGTAATTTATTCCCAGTTTTGATATGGCCTTATTCTCTACATGGTGTAACTATTTGATTCCTCCGTCACCATCCGTTGGTCCGTCACCTGATTCTTTCTATGGATATGTCATTTCTCTGCTTGAAATGTTCCACAGTATGACATTAAACAGTTCTACCTCTTGTCCTTAGGCAAGACACTTCACCCACATTGCCGAGTATGAAAGTGGAGTGTGCGTGAGTTAGGGGTGGGTATTGGCAAAGAAGTCACGATTCATTTCGAATCACGATTCATATGCCACTATGCGATACTATCACGATGAATTATTGCGATGCATTGCAATATATTCGACATACTTCAGTGAAAATGTACCAAAAAAAAGAGGATAACTTAAATATCAGTGGCTGTGTATCTGGGTAGTGTCTTCAATTGATACATAACTCTGAGCAACTCAATTCATAACTGAATTTATTGAATAACAAAAACAAATAAACCAAACCAATAACAAAAAAAGTGCATAGGATTTTTTCTAAAACAAAAAATGATGTTCAAACATTTGCCATTTTGGAGGTAGCTACCATCATAACAAACAATACCCTTTCACAAAGAAAAAAGAAAAAAAGAAAAAGAAACTAATAATTAATTAATTTATTAATATGAAATATGAAATTATTAAATATTAAATTATTAATTAATAATAATAATCGATTTTTGCCATCAAGAATCGATGCAGTATATTGTGAAAGTTAGTATCGCGATGCATTGTCATGACGATTATTTTGCACACCGCTAGCGTGAGTGTTGGTGGTGGTCGGAGGGGCCGCAAATTGGCAGCCTCGCTTCCATCAGTCTGCCCCATGGCAGCTGTGGCTACAAAAAGTAGCTTACCACCACCATGTGTGGAGTGAATGAACAATGAACTGTAAAGCGCTTTGGGTGTCATGAAAGGCGCTATATGAATGCTGCGTGAAAAGTCCCTCAGTCGTCCAGGTAGAATCCATGATAACAGGAGAAGTTCAATTTGTCAACTGGACAAAGTTTGTTTGGTTGAAAACGTTTCGCCGCTCATCCGAGAGGCTTCGTCAGCTCTAATAAGAATACTGGTAAGACACTTGCTTATATCTTGCTGTAGGGAGGCGCTACCTAGCTAACTACTTTCCGGAACTATCTCATTGGTTTCCGTCTTTTGTTTCTCTGGCGTCTAGCTGACGATCTCTATTCATCCCTACACGCCTGTTTTTCACACCTCTGGCCCTGACCTGGCTAACCCTATTGTTTCCCTGTTTGTTTGATCTAGGCTTAATAATGGAATTGTAGATGGGATGCAAATTATGTCTTACTCCACCATTTCTGTTCAGAGAAGGATTCTCTTTTTTGACAAAAATAGCCTCTTTAACTCCCCTCTCAAACCAATTCTTTTCCCTGGCTAAGATCTGAACCTCACTGTCCTCAAATGAATGACCCGTGGCTTCTAGGTGAAGATATACGGCAGACGGGCGTGCCAGAGTGGACCGTCTTCTGTGAGAAGAATCAAAAATACCTACACAAGTGGAATCGCTTCTCTACAGAACTAACCTGTAAGTTGGTCTAGTTTGGTCTCCATGGAGATAGAAAGGTTTAATACCAAACTGTAAAAAAAAAACAGACAAAGCAGTAACATCTCCATGAAGAAAAGCATTTGACGGACTCTCCACGAGAAAAGTTACGCAATGCACCTTAAAAAAAACTAAACAAAACACTGAACCAATTTTCCAAAGCTAAAATCATAGAGATATACTGCTGATCTTACTTTTTGAGTCAGAAAGTATTAAATGTTGGGTGTTCTGTCTCCTGATGATTTTCATACTGGGCTTTTGGATTATTATTATTGTTTCTGTTACCGCTAAAAAATAGAAAATGTGTGCTGTTTGTGTAATTACCATGTTATTAGCATAAAATACATGCTTATTACCATCCTGTTAGTATGATTTCAATGAAAAGTGTCATTAAATATAACGCTCAGAGCAGGGGCAGTGAATGGACGGACGGGTGCCACATTAGAGCTATTCCAGGAAACATGAGGAAAACCAAAGACGAGATTTATGAATGAAAGAGGAGATAAAGAAGTGCAAATGTCGGAAATGAGCGCTTGCACTGTGTATAATTATTGGATAGAATTTCTTGAACCTCTAATACAGTATTATTCAAATAAAAACAGTTTTACATTTCACTAAATAAATTACTCAAATGGTTTACGAGAAGCAAACATTTTTACAGATGACAGTTACGGCGGCTGCTGCGTTCAGGTCATATATTCATGTTTGAAATGTGCCTCATGCCTAAGAAATAACTCCTTTCATTTCTCCATCTTCAAAAGTCCCTTTTTTAAAGCATGTCATCGTGGTGCAGCTTTGGCCTATGGGAGCATTGCAAACAGCAGCCTCACTATGCCTGTATGTTAGGCGTATTTACTGAGCCAAGAAAACCTTTATGAAATTCCCTTTAAAAAGTTTCATTTGAAAAAACTGCCAAGGTCGTTTAGTATTGTTAGGTAAAGGTTGTATAGAGGAGAATTGAATTGTCAATGATAGCATTATAGAGATGCAGCAGCCTTGTAATTATGATGACCAAAAAAAAAAAAAAAGAACGAAAATCCATCAACTGTGGACATGGTGGGGCCAGATAAACATTAGAAGAGAAGAAGAAGAAGAAGTGACTTTATTGATCTCACACTGGAGAAATTCTTCTCTGCATTTTAACCCATCCTATATATATATACATATATTAGGAGCAGTGGGCAGCACACACATTAGGGCGCCCGGGGACCATCTCCATGATCTTCTTGCTTCGGTTTGGTCAGGACCTAAGCTGGAGGTACCTATGGTGCATGTTTTGGGTTGGTGGGGGAAACCGGAGTGCCCGGAGGAAACCCACCCAGACACGGGGAGAACATGCAAACTCCACACAGAAAGGCCCAGGCGACCCGGGGATCGAACCCAGACCATGCATGCAAACTCCACACAGAACACACACGGAAAGGCCTGGGCGACCCGGGGATCGAACCCGGAACCTTCTTGCTGTGAAGCGTGAGTGCTAGCCACTCAGCCACCATTAGCCAATCGATAATGAAGCTACCTCGTTATCTATTAGCTGTTAGGTTGTCAATCAAACTACCTAAGTTTCTAGCGTAACTGACTCGCCGACGCACTGGGATTACGTGGTTTACGTTCGCCGCTCATGCATTCCACAGACGCAAGATGCTGTTTACTCGACCAACGCAGCGGTTCTTAGCGGCTTTTTCAACTGTAGCTTCCTCGCAGTTTGCACAAAGTTTGTTGCGATGGCAGACAAGAATCCACTACCAGTTAGCCGCAAAAGAAAGTCAGTATTTGAGGTCTCTGAAAGAAAAAAGAGTAGGGGAAAAGGACCAAAGCTAAACTCTGTTTAGATTCTCAGAGATTCCTTCCAGCGATGGCGTGCACTCAAGCAGAGGGTCTAAAGCAGGGGTGCTCAAACTTTTTTTGGCCGGGATCTACTTTTGAGGTTGATGGTGTGCCGAGACCTGGTTTAGTCTTGATTTAGACCTGGTTTAGACCTGGTTTAGTCCTGGTTTAGACCTGGGTTAGTCCTTTAACTTTTCTGATAGAGGGCCTGTCACCCGCTTGTTTCTATGGATATGTCATTGCTCTGCATGGAATGTTCCACAGTGTGACATTAAACAGCCCCGCCTTACATTTATTCAATTACAGATTGTTTTATAGCTCAAAAATGCCTAGAAAAACAGGCATTTTGACTGTGAGCGGGGCTGCATCTCCACAGATCTGACCTGTAACTTGGTCTGGTTTTGGTTTCCATGAAAAAAAAAAAAAAAAATTCCAGACAAAGCAATGACATCTACATGGAGAAAAGCATTTGACGGACCCTCCTCCAGAATAGTCACACAATACACCTTTAATGAGAAACGCACCCTGCAAATCTCTGTAATTAACACCATTGTGGATCAATACTCCTCTGCTCCTTCTTCCTCTGTCAGTCTGGACTTTAGTTTCACTTCATATTGATCTGATTATGTGCTGCTTACCGGCTGTAAAGACAATGTACCATTAGCATTCATTTAGCTCAGTCTGACAGTGTAACTCAACACACGCAGAGGGAGTGCCGGTGCCTTTAATCACGTTTACACCGTATTCACTCATATCAATTATGTTTGAGCACCCACACCTCGGCTAGGCACCCATGGGCGACACCAAGCCCTGACATGTGATACTAACTGAATAGCTGTTGGTAATTTCCTAATGAAACAGCAGCTGCATTTCCTGAAGGTCCTAAACGCATCACGGTTTACTGTTAGTGAACTTAATTGATTACTTACCGTGATTTTAAACTAATGTCATCGCCTAAAGTGTGCAGAGGTCAGGTTCAGGCCAAGTGTAAACAGCAACACATATGGGGACTTAAAGGTCCTATATTACGCAAAAGTGACTCTTGTGAGCTTTAAGCCATGTTATAATGCTGTTACCTTGCGTTTTGTTTCATTCTCATGTTTGAGTAATCCTGTATTTATCCTGCATTAGGCTGTTTACATCGCCAAAGCTCAAAATGCTCTGTAGCAGTAGCTTTAAACAGTGTCCTGAGATTAACACAGACTTACCCATGACACTGCGATGTGATCCCGGTTATCCTCTGGTAACGTAGCTCGTAAATGTAGTTCTGGTAAGTTTGCGGGGTCATTTAATAAAGCTTGTTTTTCTTCTCAAAACAACATTTGTCCGAAAAGTGATATATTTGCGTCCCAGACAGTTGTTCGCTAAAAATTCAGCAGCGTATTTCGCATTCGCATATTTTCTCTCTCGATTCGTATCAATGCGCGCACGTTAGCTCTATTAGCCTGTTCACTTGTAAACTTCAGCTTACGGCGGACCGCATCCACCGTACACATCCGCTGCGAAATACGCTGCTGAATTTTTAGCGGACAACTGTTTGCGACGCAAATATATCACTTTTCGGACAAATGTTTTGAGAAGAAAAACAAGCTTTCTTAAAGGTCCCATGGCATGAAATTTTCACTTTCTGAGGTTTTTGAACGTTAATGTGAGCTCCCCTACCCTGTTTAGGGCCCCCCCCCAATGGCTAAAAGTTGCGAAATGTCTAAACTGAGCATTTGCGATCCTTTTCTGCGTTTGAAAAAAACACAGCTCAAATGGGCGATTCTGGACAAGGCACCTTATTGACGTCAGATCGAAAAAAGAAATGCAAATTCAGTTCCACCACCGTCTGGATCTCCACCTCCTGTCTCTGGAAATCACGCCCAGAGAATTTGGACTGCGGAGGAGCTACGCAATGCGAAATGCGTTTTTTTATTTGCCTGGAGGCACATGCGAGTGTTTCTAGACTCGGAAGTCCTTTACCCGACCCTCTGGACCTCTGAAACAGCAGTGGTTTAATTTTATTTTCTGTGAAAATGTGTTTTTTTTCATTGAAAAGGCTCTCCTTTCCTCCTTCGCGCTTACACACGCGGAAGTGGGGCCAGGCACAGCGCACCGCTAAAACAAGGAACCAGCGGCGCATTTGCCCCCCCCCCACCCGCTCCTCTAACCAATCTGTGTCCTTCTCATTTGCATTCAAGCAACAAGGCCCATAATGAGTTGTTCAGACAGAGAGATTATGACTCTGACTCTGTACATGTGTCTTTCTCATGCACTAAGTGTTGATTTTGAAGAAGGATTCATTTACAGTATTAGGGAACCATTAAGGCACCATATAAAAGCATCAAGAAGTACCATGTCATGGGATCTTTAAATGACCCCACGAACTTACCGGAACTACGTTTACGAGCTACGGAACCGGAGGAGAACTGGAAGTAGATCACGCTGTCATGGGTAAGTCAGTGTTAATCTCAGGACACTGTTGAAGGGGAAGCCATACAGATTAACATAAAAAAACCCGCACTATCCCTTTAAAGTTGACAGCTATTTTTTACCTTTACTCTTACCTTTACCTTTAGAGATTGGCAATTCTGGGGCTGAAATTATTCATGTTTTTTTCCCCCTCTTAAACTGTTTAAAAAAACATGTCCACATGTTAAATGAATCTACTTAAATCAATACTTAGACTTAGACAAACTTTATTGATCCACAAGGGAAATTATTTGGGTACAGTAGCTCACTCATCATAATATAATATATGATTATAACAGGGAGTAACAAAAAATAGATGGTATAGCAAAAAGAGCAAGAGACCGATGTCAAATGAGACATATTATAAAATATTTATCTAATATTTGTCTAATTCTATACTTTAAATAATTTCTCTAAGTCTAAAATACATTCAGTATATTACAATTTTATGATACATGAAACATTTTACTTTTCAGTTACGTTGTAAGTAGGCTGCGTTTATTTGCCTTGCCTTTAACCCCTTGAGTAAGGCCCTAAGTAGTTTGCCATCTGCCCCGCACAGAAGCATACGTTAGATGCAATAGATTAGGGCTGTCAAAAGTACTGAAAATCAGATACTAATCGATACTAAAACTAGAATCAAAACTAGATAGTCATTTGAGCAGGAATCAATACTAAAAAAGTCAGCAAGACAGAAATTAAGCTTTACTGAATAGTTTTAGAATGATCTTGAGCTGATTCAGAATAAGTATAAGACCATATAGTCTCGTATACGCCCATGGACCACTATGGAACCAACCTGGATGACATGGTAATACGTAAAAGTAATACAAAAGTACTACGATTTAATGTTGAAAATCACATTCTATTGTTTGAAGTTTTGTTTTTTTTAATCATCGTGGTATCGGAATCAGTATTCTGTATTGAGTTCCTAAGGATGTCTCAGTTTAGGAGACTCAAAGTTGACTCAGAGGTTGTGTGTGAGACTCGTACTTGTAATTCTCTACAAACAGAACAGAACTATGGAGGTCCAATAAAAATAAAACTGACTTTCTGGTTTCTGTTCAGCGGTCGTGGGATACCCTCTCTCTACTACCAGTAGTTTTCCCTCTCACATACCGTATCCTCCCCATTTCTTTCTCTTTCTGTTGTTCATCATTGATTTTTATGACAGAAAAGACATGTAACATAATGTAGGTTAACATCAGTTTGACTTAAAGGTGCTGCACCTGATTTCACTGTCTTAAAAATGTGAAAAACAAACGTTGTTCATTTTAAATGGTTTGCAGTGGTCCAAAATTATTCCAGATATAATTATTTATAGCAATGAGTTTACAAGCACTTTTCACAACTCCACGGTAATACTTATAACATATAGCATGCTAACCGTGCACTTCCTGATTATCAGACAGTAAAAACCCCAAGAGCTGCTTATACAATATATGTTCCTGTATCTGTATCTGTACTGGGGCTAAACTTTGTACCATTGTACAGTGGTTCTCACAGTTTAGTTAAAATTATTACTAAGAACCAGATCTGAACCAGGTCTATAATAAGACTAAACCAAGACTAAACCAGGCCTAAACCAGGAATAAACCAGGCCTAAACCAGGAATAAACCAGGAATAAACCAGGCCTAAACCAGGAATAAACCAGGCCTAAACCAGGCCTAAACCAGGAATAAACCAGGCCTAAACTAGGCCTAAACTAGGCCTAAACGAGGCCTAAACGTGGACTAAATCAGAACTAGATCAGGAATATACCAGGACTAAACCCAAACTAAACCAGAACTAGATTGGGACTAAACCAGGGCTAAACCCAGACTAAACCAGAACTAAACCAGGACTTAAGCAGGACTAACCCAGACTAAACCAGAACTAGATTGGGACTAAACCAGGACTAAACCCAGACTAAACCAGAACTAGACCAGGACTAAACCTGGAATAAAACCAGACTAAACCAGAACTTAACCAGGACTTAAGCAGGACTAACCCGGACTAAACCAGAACTAGACCAGGATTAAACCAGGACTTAATTATACCAGGACTAAACCAGGCCTAAACTGGACTAAACCAGAACTAGACTAGGACTAAACCAGGCCTAACGTAGACTAAACCAGAACTAGATCAGGATTAGGCTAGGACTTAACTAGACTAGGACTAAACCAGGATTAAAACTGGACTAAACCAGAACTAGATTGGGAATAGCCAGGATAGCCAAAACTAAACCAGGATTTAAGCAGGACTAACTCGGACTAAAACAAAACTAGACCAGGACTAAACCCGGACTAAGCCATAACTAAACCAGGATTAAACCAGGACTTAACTAGACCAGGACTAAGCCAGGACTAAAACTGGACTAAAGAGCCCCTCACCGCTCCACCCTCAGTCCATTTTGATTTAAACACGTGTATTCACAATATTTAGTTCTAGTTGTGATTAGTTGCTCGTTAACTTTAAACCTGTTCTGTTACATCATCCCCATAACTTTGAGTATTTCATGTTTATTTTAACAGTTTCTCCAACTTAATTCTCCAGAAACGTTCCAGTTCAGCCCTGATAAAGAAGTGGACTCAGGAGCAGCCTCACCCCGTCTCTCCTCTGCTCCTCTGCCGGAGGCAAATAATTTTGTGATGGCAAAATGTGAGGTATGAAGAAATAATCCTAATAATAGAACGAGTTTTGGAACGCGAGTGTAAAAAAGACTCACGCCAGAGTAAAGAGGGATGCATGTTTCTTTTAGGAGCGACTGTGACTTTAAATTCTCTATAAACACTGCAGTAAAGCTCCATCAAACACACTCCTCCCTTCTTCCCTATCTTCTCCTCTCTTTCTCTCCATCTCCCTCTGTCCCTCTCCTTCTCTCTGTCTCCCTCCCTCTTCTCTCTCTTTCACCATCTATCCCTCTCACCTTCTCTCTCTTTTCTTCCCCATCGCTCTCTTTTCCCCCCTCCCGCTGTCCCCCCTCTCCTTTCCCCCTTCTCCCCCTTTATTCTCTCTCTCCATCTCACTCTCTCTTCTCTCCCTTCCTCTCTCTCTCCCCCTCTCCATCTCTGTCCATCTCTCTCCATCCCTCCATCCCCTATCTCTCTCTTTTTCTCCTACCCCCACTTTACCCCCTCTCTCTTTCTCCTTCTCCCTCTTCCATCCCTCTCTCTCCCTCTCTTTCTGCTCCTCTCACCTCCCTCCCCGTCCCTCTCTCTCTCTATCTCTCTCTTTTTCTTCTACTCCCCCTTTATCCCCTCCCCCTCTCTCTTTCCTTCTACCTCCTTACCCTCCCTCTTCCCTCTCTCTCTCCCTCTCTCTCTCTTTCTCCTTCTCACCCCTCCTCTTCTCTCTCTCCCCCTCTCTTCTTCTCCCTCCTTACCCCCTCTTCCTCCTCTCTCTCCCTCCCTCTTGCCTCCCTCCCACTCCCTTTCTCTCCATCTCCCTTACCCTCCCTCTTCTCTCTCTCTCTCTCTCTCTCTCTCTCACTCTCCTTCTCCCTCTCTCTTCCAGCCCTCTCTCCTTCTCCCTTCTTACCCTCCCTCATCCCTCTCTCTCTTTCTCCTTCTCTGTCCTTACCCTCCCTCTTCTCTCTCTCTCTCTCCTCCTCCCTTCTTACCCTCCCTCTTCCATCCCTCTCTCCCTCCTTCTCTGCTCCTTTCACCTCCCTCTTCCACTCCTTCTCTCATCTCTCTTTTTCTCCTTCTCCGTCCTTACCCTCCCTCTCTCTCTCTCTCTCTCTCTCTCTCTCTCTCACTCTCCTTCTCTCTCTCTCTCTTCCAGCCCTCTCTCCTTCTCCCTCCTTACCCTCCCTCTTCCTCCTCTCTCTCTCTCCTTCTCTGCTCCTATCGCCTCCCTCCCACTCCCTTTCTCTCATCTCTCTTTTTCTCCTTCTCCACCCTTACCCTCCCTCTTCTCTCTCTCTCTCTCCTTCTCCCTTCTTACCTTCCCTCTTCCATCCTTCTCTCTCTCTCCTTCTCCGTCTTTACCCTCCCTCTTCCCTCTCTCTCTCCTTCTCCCTCCCTCTCTCCCTGTCTCTCTCCCTCTCTCTTCTTCTCCCTTCTTACCATCCCTCTTCCATCCTCTCTCTCCCTCCCTCTCTGCTCCTCTCGCCTACCCTCCCTCTCCCTTTCTCTCTCTCTCTTTTTCTCCTTCTCCACCCTTACCCTCCCTCTTCTCTCTCTCTCTCTCCCTTCTTACCCTCCCTCTTTCATTCCTCTCTCTCTCCCTCCTTCTCCCTCCCTCTCTCCCTGTCTCTCTCCCTGTCTCTCTCCCTCTCTCTCCTTCTCCCTTCTTACCATCCCTCTTCCATCCCTCTCTCTCCTTCTCCCTCTTTACCCTCCCTCTTCCCTCTCTCTCTCTTACTCCTTCTCCCTCCTTACTCTCCCTTTTCTCTCTCTCTTTCTTTCTCATTCTCCCTCTTTACCCTCCCTCCCCCCCCCCCTCTCTCTCTTTCTCCTTCTTCCTCCTTACCCTCCCTCTTCCCTCTCTCTCTCGCTCCCTCCCTCCCTCCCTCTCTCGCTCGTGGTAATAGATTTTTATCATGGCAACAGGATCAGGGCTGATTTTGACGAGTCCCGGGGCTGCTCTCCCATTCCTTTTGAAATGCCTTTCTTTAGTAGTCTTGTTCAAGTAGCCCCAGGCCATGGCCCTCCGAGATCACAATGTTATTAATACAAACATGTCAAAGCACATGCTGAAATTCAAAACAGAGGTGCCAAAAGTGTCAAGGTGTCAGCCTCCTGAAATATAAATGATGCTTTAATATTTCTAAGCACTACACAAAATATTCCTCAGCTCATGAAAAGAAACCAGAGAAGTGCGGTGTTTAATATTTTACAGTAATGTCACCGACTGGCCTCAGCTCTGATTAATGAATGGACTTGGTATGCCACCCCTTCTCCTGCAAACCTGCACCCGCCAACACCCGCCAGCACCCTCCAGCACCCGCCAGCACCCTCCCCACTGCTCCAAGGGCATCCACAGTCAGGACAAGAAAACTGAGGGGTGGCAATTAGGGTCAGTATAATATTGAAATTTCAATATTAAAGAAAAGGTTTGATACTTTTACAATAAAATGTAATTTTCAACTCAAAATAATAGCTGTTTATTTCATATTTCGATATGGTCTAACTCTGATGTAAACCATTCTAAGATTGCGTCCCATTACTCTGTCTTACCCCTTCCCCTACCCCTTTATCTACGTCTTTGTCTCGCCCTTTGATACCGAGCTGAGAGGGCTCGGGGTACGAATGTTTGAAATGGGACACCACTCGATTACCGTTTGCGTCATCATCCCTTGCCTCTACCTGGCTGCTATGTCTACAGAGGCGACAACAACTGACGCAAACAAACGTAAACAAATGTCAAGGATTATCGGGTATCTCAGCTCGACAAAAAAACTAGCTCGTTTATGCATGAAAGTTCCATGAAAACGATAACGTCGGCTAAACAGACATCACTACAATTAAAACCACAACAACAGTTCACTAAAAGTAACGTAGAACTGCTGAAAATACATTTATGAGACTCCTTGGCTGGTCGATGTGATGCTGCCATCCTGATCCCAAAAGTCCTGGTTTAGTCCTCGTTATGTTCTGGTTTAGTCCTGGTTTAGTCCTGGTTTTGTTCTGGTTTAGTCCTGGTTTAGTCCTGGTTTAGTCCTGGTTTTGTTCTGGTTTAGTCCTGGTTTACTCCTGGTTTACTCCTGGTTTTGTTCTGATTTAGTCCTGGTTTAGTCCTGGTTTTGTTTTGGTTTAGTTTCTGGTTTAGTCCTGGTTTAGTTCTGGTTTAGTCCAAGTTTTGTCCTGGTTTAGTCCTGGTTTAGTTCTGGTTTAGTTCTGGTTTAATCCTGGTTTAGTTCTGGTTTACTCCTGGTTTTGTTCTGGTTTAGTTCTGGTTTAATCCTGATTTAGTTCTGGTTTAGTCCTGGTTTAGTTCTGTTTTAGTTCTGGTTTAGTTCTGGTTTAGTTCTGGTTTAGTTCTGGTTTAGTCCTGGTTTAGTTCTGGTTTAGTCCTGGTTTAGTCCTGGTTTAGTCCTGGTTTTGTCCTGGTTTTGTTCTGGTTTAGTTCTGGTTTAATCCTTGTTTAGTTCTGGTTTAGTCCTGGTTTAATTCTGGCTTTGTTTTGGTTTAGTTCTGGTTTAATCCTGGTTTTGTTTTGGTTTAATTCTGGTTTAGTTCTGGTTTAGTCCTGGTTTAGTCCTGGTTTAGTCAAAGTTTCTCCAGTTAAATCCTGGTTCAGTTATAGTTAGTCCCGGTTTAGTCCTGATCCCAAAACCTGCCTGAGTTTGTAGGCGTACCCCTTGGTTTTAAGTCTGGTCGAGAGTTTACTTCGTTTCAAGGCGTATGTAGCCCTCGGTCGTGGTCCAAACCCTTGATCAAAATTAGAATCGGGACACTCTTTGCCCTCACATGAATGCGCAAAACCAAGGGGTAGGGGTAAGACGAAGGGGTAAGACAGAGAAATGGGACGCAGCTTTAATTTGTTCATCAAAAGTCCAAATTTGTAGTATTTATGTTTTTTTTTTCCAGAATCAATACTTCATATACTTTTACTTTACGTTTCACCACCATTTTTAGTATAATTTATTATCTGGGTATCGAGCAGAAGTCAACCTGAGAGTTTCATCTGACCTGGACTCAGACCTCAAAAGAGAAAGACAATTTAAAACTTTTCTCATTACTGTTTTACCAAAGAACATATACATTTTGTTTGGCACTGAAATGTAATTTTAGTATCATTTTTTGAAAGGGCTGAGCATTTAAGAGAATATTTGTGACTGAACACGCCCAAACAGGCCGCAACTCGGCATTAGTGAAACCCAGATAATCGAGTTTTTACTCATTTTTTTTTTTCAAAATTTGTGATTTTCGTTTTTTTTGCTGAATGTGCTAGTTGAATTATTGGACAACACAGCAACACGGGGTATATTATTATTATATTATTATATTATTATCATATTATTTCTACATCAAATGGAGATATTAGGTGAAAGCAGCGGCTTGTGTCAACATTAGTGTGTGTGTACGTGTGTGTGTGTACAGGAATAAACCAGGACTAAACCAGGGCTAAAATCAGGACTAAACCAGGACTAAACCAGGACTAAACCAGGGCTAAAATCAGGACTAAACCAGGACTAAACCAGGACTAAAACAGGGCTAAAACCAGGAGTAAACCAGGACTAAACCAGGACTAAACCAGGGCTAAAACCAGGACTAAATCAGGGCTAAAACCAGGACTAACCCAGAACTAAAACCAGGACTAACCCAGGACTAAACCAGGACTAAACCAGGGCTAAAACCAGGACTAAATCAGGGCTAAAACCAGGACTAACCCAGAAATAAAACCAGGACTAACCCAGGACTAAACCAGGGCTAAAACCAGGACTAAACCAGGACTAAATCAGGGCTAAAACCAGGACTAACCCAGAACTAAAACCAGGACTAACCCAGGACTAAACCAGGACTAAACCAGGGCTAAAACCAGGACTAAATCAGGGCTAAAACCAGGACTAACCCAGAAATAAAACCAGGACTAACCCAGGACTAAACCAGGGCTAAAACCAGGACTAAACCAGGACTAAATCAGGGCTAAAACCAGGACTAACCCAGAACTAAAACCAGGACTAACCCAGGACTAAACCAGGGCTAAACCCAGGACTAAACCAGGACTAAATCAGGGCTAAAACCAGGACTAACCCAGAACTAAAACCAGGACTAACCCAGGACTAAACCAGGGCTATAACCAGGACTAAACCAGGACTAACCCAGGACTAAACCAGGACTAAGGAATCTTTACGAGCTGTTGTCACCCCTTAGCAAAATCCCATGTGCATGCTTTTAAATAGCCACAACTTCTTCAGATGTTCTCAGATTTTCACGTGTAGGACATCATTGGAATGTTTAGAATCTATACTTTCATAATCTGTGAATAACCTGTTCTAGGCCAATATTTACCAGCGAATAGTCTTACGATATACAGTAAAAGTCTCAGCCAAGATATCAACTGATCCGATATCATGAAACTGATACCCGATCCAGCTAATTTTTGATACCAGTGCATCCCTAAAGCCTTCCAGACCCTAAAAAGACCATTTCAAATAGTACATCGTATCACATATCAATATTTACTTGGGACAAATGAAGTTTCCCACTCATGGGTTTCAGCTTTCTGTTCAGAATCGACTTTTTAGGAGTCCTGACCATTTAAAAGATATTATATTTTGCTCTGAATTGCTGTGGTGATGGTGCTCATTTCCGAACTCTCTGAAAGTCTTGGCGAGTGACACACACACAGTGATACCCAGGCTCTGTTTCCTTCGACATATGTCCTGAATTCACTTGACCTGCTAATCGCTTTAATGATCTTTGTGGATGTTGAGGAGACAGGGACCAGTTGGCGTCTGCTGCACCACTTCACACCCGTTAAACTCATCAGATACAGAAGTGCATTTATCTTTATGAGTCCGGGCTGCTGCTGTCGCTTCACTGAGCGTTACAACATGACCTGGAGGGAGGGCATCTGTGACAGGAGACAGAGGGGCAGATGGGCAGGCAAAGTGATCCAGGCTAAGGGTCAACTCTATGATTCCCATGTTGTGCCTGTCCGTGGGTTACAGAGTGATGAGGAATGAGGGCTGTTGCTATGGTGATTAAAAAAAATGTAAATAAAATGTTTGTAATGGGAAAAAAATCCTCAAAATGTTTCAGGAAGCAGAAACACGGATATCCTCAAATCTTTGAGTTGTTGACATTTTTACCTAAAACTAGTATCAAAACTCTTTTTTTTAAGGAATCATATAAGGAATCACATAGTAAAATAGTAAAAATTATTACTAAGAACCAGATCTGACCCAAGTCTATAATAGGACTAAACCAGACCTAAACCTGGACTAAACCACAACTAAACCAGGATTAAACCCAGACTAAACCAGAACTAGACCAGGAATAACCTAGGCCTAACCTAGACTGAACCATAACTAGACAGGATTAAACCAGGAGTTAACTAGACCAGGACTAAACTGGACTAAACCCAGACTAAACAAAGACTAAACCAGGGCTAAACCCAGACTACACCAGAACTAGACCAGGACTAAACCAGGACTAAACTAGATCAGGACTAAACCAAGACTAAACCCAGACTAAATCAGAACTAAACCAGGCCTAAACCTGAACTAAACCCGGACTAAACCAGAACTGGATTGCAACTAAACCTAGACTAAACCACAACTAAACCAGGCTTAAACCCAGACTAAACCAGAACTAGACCAGGACTAAACCAGGCCTAACCTAGACTGAAACAGAACTAGACAGGATTAAAGCAGGAGTTAACTAGACCAGGACTAAACTGGACTAAACCCAGACTAAACAAAGACTAAACCAGGGCTAAACCCAGACTACACCAGAACTAGACCAGGACTAAACTGGGCCTAACCTAGACTGAAACAGAACTAAACCAGGAATAAATCAGGACTAAAACTGGACTAAACCCAGACAAAACCAGGACTAAACCAGGACTAAAAATAGTAAAAATTATTACTAAGAACCAGATCTGAACCAATTTTATAATAGGCCTAAACCAGGCCTAAACCTGGACTAAACACCGGCTAAAAAAGAACTAGATCAGGACTAAACCAGGGTTAAACCCAGACTAAACCAGAAATAGACCAGGACTAAACCAGGACTAACCTAGACTGAAACAGAAAAGACCAGGCAGCACGGTGGCTGAGTGGGTAGCGCTCATGCTTCACAGCAAGAAGGTTCTGGGTTCGATCCCCGGGCCGCCCAGGTCTTTCTGTGTGGAGTTTGCATGCATGTTCTGGGTTCGATCCCCGGGTCGCCTGAGCCTTTCTGTGTGGAGTTTGCATGTTCTCCCCGTGTCCGGGTGGGACACGGGGAGAACAACCACCAACCCAAAAACATGCACCATAGGTAAATTCTCCAGCTTAGGTCCTGACCAAGCCGAAGCAAGAAGATCATGGAGATGGTCCCCGGGCGCAGTAATGTGCTGCCCACTGCTCCTAATAACAGGATGGGTCAAATGCAGAGCTGGAATTTCCCCACTGTGGGACTAATAAAGGCATAGCTTTCTTTCTTTAAACCAGGACTCAACTTGGACTAAACCACAACTAAACCAGGACAAATCTCTTCCGAACTAAAGGTAAAAGGTACAAGTTTAAATAATTCCTGAATGATTTTAAATATCAGATTAAGGCCACATCAAAATATTAAAGAATTAACTATTATTTGTACTTGAATATTAAATAATCTTAATGAAAAAAAAGAAGTTCTTTCACAATGATTATGGTATTGAAACTGATATAAAGTAGTGACTCTCAACCTTTTCCAAGTATACCGAAGAAAAGGTTTGGCTTCTGAAAATACCACCAGACAGGGGTGTAGCAACAAATTTTGGGCCCTGGGTACAAATCATCTTGGTGGGCCCGTACCACATGTTGTCTACTGAAAAATGCTCATTACTGACTTAATTTACTGAAGGCCCCTCTCTGCACTGGGCCCTGGGTAAAGAGTTCCCTTTACCCCACCAGATTTAAACCAAGTTCATAATAGTACTATTTCCGTTCAAAATAGGGCTATACAAGATCTAAAAAGTTAAAGCCAATATCTCAAAATCCAACAGTTGTTCACCAGAATTGCCAAACACGCTCCATGTTTTTCTTTATGCAACCATTTCCGACTGTACTCTGCAGGGTGAACTCTGCGCTCCTCTGACTGCCAACTCAACTCCCAAACAAACCCCAGAACACTGCCATAGACACTGACTTTGGATAAAAGAGAGTAGCTTGTGCTCTCTCCCTCCGCTCAGTTCGCCAAAAAGGTCAACGCTTCAAGGCCCGGCTCTGACTGACAGCCTCTCTCTCTCCGGGCTCCGCGGCTGCAGTATTTCAGGTGTAAAATCCGCTACTTGCTCTGGCTAGTTTCAGATGTCATGAAACTAGCACATGCTAACTCCCCTTTAGCTAAAATGAGCAGCGGACGGGTGTGCACGGGAGCGGAAGAGGTGACAAAACAGATCAGGGTCTGGCGTCTCTGCACACGGCCCTCTCGCCAGCTCGGTGGCAGACGCTGGATTCTTCACGTCAGAGAGAACGACGATGAGCAGTGACAGGAGGAGCAGAGTTTGGGCTGTGGCTGGGTGTGAACGGGTGCAGCAGACGGAGGCACTTTTTGAATGAATGAGTGAATAAATGTGTTTGGTTTGTACCATTTGCAAGTCTAGTATCAGTTATTCACTCGCCTGGTGGACGATTCCTGCATAGCCAGTTAAAGAACCCATGACATGGTACTTCTTGATGCTTTTATATGGCGCCTTAATGGTTCCCTAATACTGTAAATGAATCCTTCTCCAAAATCAAGCCTCAGTGCATGAGATAGCCCCATGAACACAGTCAGAGTCATAAATATCTCTCTCAAACACTTTATTCTGGGCGTTGTTGCTTGAATGCAAATGAGACAGACAGAGACAGGCCAGTGCAGCAGGTGGGTTGTGGCCAAATACTCCGCTATTTCCTGGATTAACGGTGCTCTGTCACCCACTTCCGTGTTTTAAGAGCGGAGGAAGATATGAGACGCGTTACATTAAAAATAAACACATTTCCACAGAAAATAAAATTAAACCACTGCTGTTTCAGAGGTTCGGAGGCTCGGATAAAGGACATCCGAGCCTGGAAACACTCTCACGTGTCTCCACGCAAATAAAAAACGCATCTCGCATTTCGTAGCTCGTTTGCGGTCCAAACTCTCTGGGCGTGATTTCCAGAGACGGTGGGTAGACATCCAGACGGGGGGTGGAAACCTTTCCACGAGTGTGACGTCAGAAAGTTTCCTTGTTCAGAATCGCCCGTTTGGGCTGTCTTTTTTTCAAACGCGGAAAAGGATTGCAAATGCTCAGTTTACACATTTCGCAACTTTTAGCCATGGGGGGGGGGGGGGCGTAAACAGGGTAGGGGAGCTCACATTAACGTTCAAAAACCTCAAAGTGCAAATTTCATGCCATGAGACCTTTAAGAAAAGTTAATGATTTTACACTTTCTGCGTTTTATTTTCCCTGCCCTATATTTTGTGTGTAGAATCCCTCGAAAACCTGCAGGGGGAAGTGGTTTGTGCATCTGTGGGCAAGATTTTTTTTTTCTCTCTCAACCATAGACTGTATAAAGAAGAGGACTAAGTGAGTGTGACGTCACCCATAGCGTTCGGCTCCAGTCACATGAAGCTCTCGATGCTCAAAGTTACAGGAGCGAATTTGGAGCCAGGCTTTATATTAGGAATAGGATTTTTTAAATAGTGAAAAAGGGCGGCAGTAGCCCAGTTGGTATAGCGTTTGTCCACTGATCCAGAAGTTGGCGGTGGGGGGAGGTACAATGGGTTGAGCGATCGGATCCAGTGATCTGCTCCCACAGATGAGCGCTGCTGTGGTGTCCTTGAGCAAGACACTTAACCCCACCTCGCCCCCAGTGTCCGTGCACACTGGAAGAGCCGCCATGACACAAATAAATCAAGGCCGGTGGCAGCAAGAAACCTGGGGCGGTCCTCCCGTGGACCCACCAGCCAAGAGAGGGATCCATGGGGGCCGGTGCATTGTGATCTGGAGAGAGGGCCTGGACCGTTGCCCCTGTGACCGGAAAAAATACAGAGAAAAAAAAATACGGAGAAATAGGCCTACATTTTTTATTCTTCCTCATTCAAAAACCCATTTATTCCCATCTAAAAATCAGATCATTTCAAGCTGTTTTCATCTAATTAAAAACATTTTATAAAGCGGAAGAAAATGAAACAACAACAACAACAACAACAACAACATGTTTTTAAGAGTGGGCTCAAGACTCGCCTGTTTAGCTTGGCCTTTGATTGACTTCGGTCATCTGTCTGCTTGTCTTTCGTTTGTTCTTATGTTTGTTTGTTTGTTTGTCCGTTTGTTTGTTTGTTTGTTCGTCTGTTTGTTTGTCTGTTCGTCTGTTTGTATGTTTGTCAGGTTTTTTTTTTTCCTCTGGCAGCACGGTGGCTGAGTCGCTAGCACTCATGCTTCACAGCAAGAAGGTTCGGGTCGCCCGGGCCTTTCTGTGTGGAGTTTGCATGTTCTCCCCGTGTCTGGGTGGGTTTCCTCCGGGCACTCCAGTTTCCCCCACCAACCCAAACATGTGCCATAGGTAAAATCCTCCTCGCTTGGGTCCTGACCAAGACTAAATAATAAAATCATGGGGTTGGTCCCCGGGTCAAATATAGAAACAACTTCTCCTGTGTGAGATCAATAAAAGTCAATCTCCTAATCCTTAACCACTGTAAGGCGCTTTGTGCTACAATTTTGTATGAAAAGCGCTTTTTAAATATTGTTTGATTGATTGATTGAACAACAACAACAACAACAAAACCCAGCAGGATCATGTAGAAAGGGTTAATTTCAACATTTTAAAACCAAAATGACGAGGCTCACAGCAGCAGTTACAGAGAGAGGGACCACAATATTCCAGTGTAAGTCAATGGGAGCCAGGGCCAGGAGCCGCATGTGAACTTCTTATTTGGAACACGGCAGCTATCGCGTTAGTTCTGTCCATTTATACAGTCTATGCACTCAACAAACATTTGAATTCATGTGATGCTTTGCCCAAGCAGTTGTTTGTTTAATGTGAGCTGTCCCTTAGTGATTATGTGTAGAATTTAAACCAAGATATCAGTCTGGCCAGAACATGTAGAAAAAAAGACGAAGAAAAAAGTAAGCAAACATTTCTGACATAAAAATAAATTATGTAAATATATCCTGCTGAATGTGCGTGGGCAGACTGAACTTTTAGCTGGGCAAATACAGAGCTATAAGTGTATTCGTAGTAGGTAGTAGGTTGAATTGGTGAGTTTTACCTGGTCTATACCTTGAGTCGGCCCTGCTCATGATCATAATGACTGCGCTCTTGTTCCTACAGCACATCCTCGGGCTGGGCCTTTTCTGGGGTCAGCTGCTACAGGCTCACAGAGGCACAGGGAGGGGTCACAGGAGGGTCAAGTGTGTGAGAGAGGGGGAAGGATGGGGGTTCGACTCCCCTGTGTCCTGGTCTGTACCTGTAGGCGATGGGGCAGGACAGACTGAGAGAGCAGGTGGGGGTGAGCTTGTTTAGCCCCTAAGAAAACACCAAGCCCACAATTAGTGTCGTATTTAATCCCTCTACCAAATACCATGTTCATGAATCAGTGTGCTGTTGTATAAATGATACGCAACATTGAATTTTCCCATTCTAAAGATATTAAGATATTAGAGTTTGTCCATTGATACAGTTCTCATTTTTCATCATTCAAAAACCCAATTATTCCCAGCTAAAATCAGACCATTTCCAGCTGTTTTCATCTAATTAGAAAACATTTTATAAATCACAAACTTGTACGAAAGAGCGAGTGGTCCTGTTCAGTTTGAAAAAGCTGTTGTCAAAGAACATACAGCTCTGGAAAAAAATAAGAGACCACTGCATTTTTTTTTTCTTCTGAAATCAGCATCTCTACATGTATTACAGCCATTCCATTCCAGCGTCTGTTGAATTCCAACACAAACACAAAGCTGAGCTACTTCAGTTCTTGCACCAGGAGTGGAATAAAGTCATCCAAGAACAGTGTGAAAGACTTGTGGAGAGCATGCCAAGACACATGAAAGCTGTGAATAAAAATAATGGTTATTGCACCAAATATTGATTTCTGAACTCTTCTTAAGTGTAAACATTAGTATTATGTTGTTTGGAAATGAATTTGATCTTGTTTCTTTGCATTGTTTGAGGTCTGAAAACATGTATCTTTTTTATTATTTTGACCAATTGTCATTTTCTGCAAATACAGTGGTCCCTCACCTTACGAAATTAATTAGTTCCAGAAGTGGTTTCGTAACGTGAATTTTTCGTAAGTTGAGTAGCTATTTCAATGGAAAAGGCCTGATCCGTTCCAAGTTTTTTTTTTATAGTGTAACTTTTTTTTTTTATACTGTAACTTTGTGCTCTGCGTCCTGATTGGCTAAGAGACTAGACCAGGACTAAAAGTGGAATAAACCAGGTCTAGACCAGAACTAAACCAGGTCTAGACCAGGTCTAAACCAGGACTGGACCAGGTCTAGACCTGGACTAAACCGGGACTAGACCTGGACTAAACCGGGACTAGACCAGGATTAAATCACCCCGTGTGGCTCTTTGCTGGTTTCGTGCGGCTTTTGCGTTCGTTTGTGCGTGTTCGGTTTGTGGCTTGGGCTGCGGGTTCGCCGCGGTTCTATCTCGTGCTCGCGGTGCTCCTGTCTCCGCGCTCCTTGCGTGTTCGGTGCTAGAGCTAAGAGGCCGAGAAAGGTGTTCTTTGTGCGGGCACGACCGTGGGGTTTCCCCCGGGGCATTTTTTGTCTCCTTTTCAAACTCTCCTGCAGCGTGAGCTGACTTGTCTTTGGCCGGGTTGCCTGTAACTCACTGTATTCTGTCGGGTGTTTTTGAGGTGCCGTATCGGTTTGTTGTGTTAAATGTAGCCCTTTCCTTTCCACCCCTTGCAATCCCAAGTTTACATATCCCACCGTTTGCTATGGCAATGTTGTTGTCATCAACTATAGTTATACGGGAAAAGTCCCTCAGTCGTCCAGGTAGAATCCATGATAAAAGGAGAAGTTCAATTTGTCAACTGGACAAAGTTTGTTTGGTTGAAAACGTTTCGCCGCTCATCCGAGAGGCTTCGTCAGCTCTGGGTCTAGTGCTGGTTAGACCCTGTTTATATCTAGCTGCAGGGAGGAGCTCACTACACTGACATCGTTCTGAAACTATCTCAACTAATCTGTATCTTTTGTTTCTCTGGCGTCTCGTTTAGCATCTCTATTAGCCCTAGGAGGAGCTCACTGCACTGAAATATCTCTGAAACTATCTCAACCCATATGTTTGGAACATATGAGTAACTATAGTTATAGTATTTCCAGACCGCAGACATACTCGCCAAACATTATAGCGCTCATTATAGCGCTCTTCTTATCTCTTCTCTGTACTCGCGCTTTGCACTTTGAGCTGCTTCCTGCATTTAACCAATATCGTGTCATGCCACACGCGTGTGTGAAGTCTCACTCTGTGCCACCGCATAACCATAGATCTCATCTAGGATATGTTAAAAAATAATAAGAATACTTGCTACTAGCAAGTGTAAATAATGGGTGGGGATTTATGACGATTTATGCACCGGTGTAAAAAAGGAGGACACGTGACAGACGGCCGGACAGACAGCTCTAAAACCGGACTGTCCGGACGAAATCCGGACGAATGGTCACCATAGGTTCTATCCGACTTCCAGAGCCGGGGGTCTGACACTGTGAGCTAAGAGGTCGAGAAAGGTGCTCTTTGAGCAGGGATAACAGCGGGGCGTACATCTGAGTGCGCATTATTCGAATTTTTGAGATTTCGCGTTTCGTAACTTGAATTTTCTTTCGTATCTAGAGACCAAAATTTAACGTGAAGGCATTTCGTAACTTGGATTTTTTGTATGTATGGTCTTTCGTAAGGTGAGGTACCACTGTCAATGCTCTAAACGATAATATTTTTATTTGGAATTTGGGGAAAATGTAAATAGTTTATAGACTCAAACAAAAACACATACCTATAAGAAGTAAAATCAGAAAAACTGCTCATTTTGCAGTGGTCTCTTATTTTTTTCCAGAGCTGTATATTGTGCTTGTGTCTGCTATATAGTTATAATCCACAACACCCATGGATCATTATGTTATAATTTGCTCATTTTAAATCACAATATTTATCTAAAACGACTTAATTAATAAAAGAACCAAGTCTGTTGACTTCCACATTAGAAAACTGTGACGCCCAATGGGAGCTGACTTTGCTGTAAACATGATTACATTTTATACGATTTATACCTACTTCTTCTCCTTTCAGTCTAAAAATCACGTTCCCCAACTTCTAATCTGGTTAAGTAAGGTTAACTCTGTAATAGAGGAATGACACCAAGAGACAAACCTTGACTAACAAGGTTACATCACATGAATTACCTGTGTGTATCCTGCTGCTCGTTATTTTTATTTTTTAGTTTTGTTTTTCACTGATGCAAAGTTCACAGTGGTGTTCATATAAAGCAGGGGTTGGCAACCTTTACCACTCAAAGAGCCATTTGGACCCGTTTCACACAGTAAAGAAAACACTGGGAGCCACAAAAATTTAAAATGAAATAACACTGCATATAACGGATTTTTTTTTGCCTTTGTGCCATAGAATTACATTTTGAAAATGAATGAACTAAAATAAAATACATTTTAATTAAATACAGTGGTCCTTCGCTATATCGTGGTTCACTTTTCGTGGCCTCACTGTTTCGCAGATTTTTATTCAAATTTTTTTAATAGTGTATCAACGCGCATTTCTGTGTGCTGATTGGCTAAGGGACTGTAGACCTTTGCCGATTCGTCAGTCATTCTCCTCCGTGTCTCTTTTACAGAATGTGTTCAGTTTGCCAGATTTATATAAATGTTCGATCGCAGTGTGACTCTGAAGTGCTGTATGTTTGTAAGTTTTCTCCTCGACAAAACCCGCCACAGCAAAGCGGCGCCAGGACGAAGAGGCTCAGTCATAAGAACTGTGATACAGTTACACACGAAATACATTTTGGTTTCGTTCTATAATACTGTGCTTTTTTGTTGAAAATCTACGAACGTTTGAGTGTTTAAATAAGAGAGAAATGTGAGAAAACATTAATTCCAGTCTGAGAAAAGTGTAGAACGTGTGTTGAGGTGTTTACATCCTTAACACATGGAGAATAATTGTATAAAGCTGAAGACTTCGCAGATTTCGCTTATCGTGAGTTATTTTTAGAACATAACCCCCGTGATAAACGAGGGACCACTGTACTGAGCTGCATCAGAGGGATCAAAGAACTGCATGTGGCTCCGGAGCCACGGGTTGCCGACCCCTGATATAAAGTTAGTCATTTAAACTTCCTCCTAACTCCTCAGCTCTTCCCTGTGGTCTCTCATGCCTGCAGGTCCTCTCTAAACCCCAATATGTTAATCCATGTTTTCCTTGTCCACTTCAGTATTTACATGTTTTGGGGCAGAGAGACCAGCAGCGCGTTTGATCACTGGTCTAAGTCTGCAGATTCGTACCTACCGGGAGCTCCCACCGCTAATCGCAGCGCTAGCTTGCAAACGCCATGTTTTGGGGCTAAAATATGTGTACATGCAGACTGCCCTGATCTTGTTTGGGGCTTACAAAATCGTTGTGAAATTGTGGGGGAGATTTGCGAAAATTATCCCCCCAAATGCACTGATGTACTTCAAAAGTGACATCCAAATACGCATCTATCTTTCAAAGTTGGTAATATTTGATGTGTAAGTGCCTTCAGCATTCATGTAAACAACACGGATGTGACCAGAGCGCGCCGATGTTTGACTTTGATCCCCTCATCGCAGCTTTGATCCTGCTCGCTCACTGAAACATGTATTTTCCGATGGGGAATTCAGTCAGGCTCCGAAGTGGAATGGCCCAAGCAGCGTTGGCTAAAGATGTGAAGTTATAGCAGCTAAAGCCAACCGGACAGATTAACTAAATACTCCGTCTGCTAAAATGTTTGTAGTAGGTTATGAGTGTGTCCTCCAAGCAGGCCCAGTTGCAGACCAAAGGCTCCATCTGGGTATCAAAGGCGTGCAAAGACAATCATTTTCCATTAAAGTACATTGCAGAATCAAAGACATTTATTGTGCAACGTTCCTGTGCCTTTTAACCTTACAGTGTTGTGTTTTTTAGTTGATTGTACATACTTATTATTATTTCTCTTAATTTTGATGCATGCTCATATTTTCCTACTGTTTCTGAAACTTGCATTGTGACACTGCAATTTCCCCATTGTGGGACAAATAAAGAATTATCTTATCTGATCTTTTCTGGTGGAGGGCCCGTCAGATGCTTTTATCCATGCAATCCATTTCATTCACATGTTTCGTTCTTCCACTGTGTTTTTAAACAGCATACACCTTCACTAAAATCATTTGAATGATTTCAGGCCCGGAAATGTGAATCTATACTGAACTAGAGCTAAAAGTTAATTTTGAGCAAGAGCATTTTGAGCTTTGGAGATGTAGACAGACTAATAATAATTGAAATAATAATAAAATTCAAGATCAAACTCCATAATTGTACTGGAATTACTGTTGCACATTGATTTTTATCTTTACTTTCAATGCACATTCTATTGCACATTACTGCACATTTCACTGCTGCATCTTCCATTGCACATTTTGATGCACACTGCACATTTTGGACATCTGTAAATAGGTATTTATTTATTCTTTTGACTGCTTTAGATTTTAGATTGTTGTCTTGGATAGTTTTTGTTTTGTCTTTATATTGTATTTTGTACACGGTCTTTTGCACTACTTGGCCAGAGAGAACCAAAATTTCACAAACACACATGGAAGAATTGACAATAAAGCTGAATTTTTTCTTTTTTGATCTAATAATAATTTTTATTGAAAACCTTCACTTTTATTGAAAACTTCTCACTCAAAACACAGAAAAAAATACTACAATAACTTCAAGACCTACGATATTCAGAATACAACCTTTCACTTCCTCTATCACCTGCTTGTTTCTATGGACACAATGTTCCACAGTATGACATTAAACAGCTCTGCCTTAAACTGATTAAATCACAGCTGGTTTTAAAGCTTTATAATACCTAATAAACAGGCACTCTGACTGTGAGTGGGGTTGCCTCTCCTGTAACTTGGCCTGTTTTAATGCCATGCTGTGAAAAATTCCAGACAAAGTATTACAGGTCCCATGGCATGAAATTTATGAACGTTAATGTGAGCTCCCCTACCCTGTTTAGGGCCCCCCCATGGCTAAAAGTTGCGAAATGTGTAAACTGAGCATTTGCGATTCTTTTCGGCATTTGAAAAAAAGACAGCCCAAACGGGCGATTCTGAACAAGGGAACTTTCTGACGTCATACTCGCGGAAAAGTTTCCACCCCTCGTCTGGAGGTCTGCCCACCGTCTCTGGAAATCACGCCCAGAGAATTTGGACCGCGAACGAGCTACGAAATGCGAGATGCGTTTTCTTATTTGCATGGAGACACGTGACAGTGCTTCCAGGCTCGGATGTCCTTTATCCGAGCCTCCGAACCTCTGAAACAGCAGTGGTTTAATTTTATTTTCTGTGGAAATGTGTTTTTTTTAATGGAAAGCGTCTCATATCTTTCTCTGCTCTTAAAACACAGAAGTGGGTGACAGCACATCGCTAATCCAGGAAACGGCGGAGTATTTGGCTGCAACCCACCCGCTGCACTGGCCTATCTCTGTCCTCCTCATTTGCATTCAAGCAACAACACCCAGAATAAAGCGTTTCAGAGACATAATTATGACTCTTGACTGTCTTCATGAGGCTATCTCATGCACTGAGGCTTGATTTTGAAGAAGGATTCATTTAGAGTATTAGGGAACCATTAAGGCGCCATATAAAAGCATCAAGAAGTACCATGTCATGGGATCTTTAACATCTCTATGGAGAAAAGCATTTAAATGACCCTCCACCAGAAAAGTTACACAATGCACCTTTATCACTGCTGTTAATGCATTTACAGTATATAAATCTGTTTACCTTTACTTTAATTGGAAAAAATGTGAAAACTTCTCACTAGAATTACTCAAAAACTCTACAGTACACAGTATACGTTCAGCCATCATTACTTTCACTTCTGCCTTATATACCCCCCCTGGAAATCGTAATCTTGCCTTTAACGCTGCTATTAATACATTTGTATAAATCACTGATGACTCACAGCTGAATGTAGCAGAGGCTGACATGGGGTTACGCTGATGACCCATTGGTTTGACTAGACACCGGAAAGTGCGCTGAGCAAACCAGAGGCACTGAGCTCAAACTCCTGACCCCAGAAACACCTCGCCAACCAGCACACGATTTTACAGCGCCACCGTAGTCGCTAATCATTTCTCCTAATTGGCTTTGAAGGCAATTACTGTTCGGACTAGACACAGGAGGAATGCATGGGGGCAGAGTGGTGGGATCAGATGCATATTGATAGTTATGGCATCAAAAACGCCGGGTCCTTTGAAGTGCAGTGTGGAGCATGTGATGGGAGGGCGGAAAAGAGAAAGAGAAAAAAAAAAGTGCAAAGCAAATGAGTTGTTGTATGAGGAGATGGAGGGAGGGTAATGAAGATGGGTGTAGGGGGACAGTAAGCTCCTAAAGGCCCCTCAATAAAAACAGATTATACAATCTAAAATGGGCATTATCTTTCTGAAGCTGTTGTTGGCACATTTTTAAACAAACTATAATTGTGGCAATTAGGGCTGTCAGTTTAACGCGTTAATTAGATTAATTCATTACACTGCATTTTAAATTGGGTGTGTGGTGAGCAAATCGCTGCCAGGGCCTTTGAACGGCAAGTTTATTTATAAAAAAGAATGAAGACGGAACGATCAACAAGAACGTGGTGATTTGGAGCCTTTGTCAAAAAGAATTTTCTGATCACCGAAGCTGCTCCAGCCTGACGGATCATTTGAACGACAAACACGTCCGGACAAGTTCCATCATTACCGGTGATAGAGCGAGCGTGAGCGCACTGCACCAAACCACCAAACCATCAAACCACGCTGCAGAATTTGGAAAACGAATGAGCAAAGCGACCACAGAAAAACTGACAAACTGAATCGCAAAGTGGGTTACCTCTCTCAATCTCTCTTTCTCTCTTGAGATTAAAATGTGATTAATTAGATTAATTAATTACAAATCCTGCAATTAATTCGATTTTTTTTTTAATCGCCTGACTGCACTAGTGGCATTTATATTTTTAAAAGAGTATCACCTCCATTACCCGCTGCAGTGACAGTAACGTAGCTGGTTGTGATTAAAAAAAAGAAGTGAATTTATTATTTTTTGAGCAGTACCAGGCCTGGATAAAAGGATAGACATTACAAATAGAATTTAAAGAAATGTTTAACTCCAATTTTAACTCTAATTTCTCTATTCAATATTGAAGAACTTTTGTGTTTTTACAAGGCTTTTTTTTTTTTTTACATTATCCCTCACTACAAAGACCTCACTGGATGAGCCCTCATTTCTTAAAGCAGACCTATTCTGCAAAAATGACTTTCCAGATGTTTTTTTTTCCTTCACTATTTACTCACCGGAAGTTGTATTTGGACTGAGCTAATCAACCCCAGGTCATTTGAATGGCCTGGAAATGTGAATCTTTACTGAACTAAAGGTAAAAGTTAACAGGAACAGAGCAGTTTGAGCTTTGGAGATGTAGACAGACAAATAATAATTCAAATAATAATAAAACTCATGATCAAACTCTAGACTGAACCTTTTTATTATTTGCTCTTATTGAAAACCTTTACTTTTATTCAAAACTTCTCACTCCAAACACAGAAAGAATTACCTTGATAACTTCAGGACCTACAATATTCAGACTACAGCCTTTACAGCGCTCTCAAGTCTCACACTTTGAGAGTGTGACACACGCACTTTTCCGCGATTCTGACGCCCCCCCTCCCCCTTTTTTTTTTACTTCCTCTATCACCTGCTTGTTTCACCGCCACCGGCATACACCCACTTCTCTGTGGCTACGTTTTAATGATGACGGTCTGAACAGAAGACGCAAAAGTGGTGTCGCGTCTTCACTTGTTATTCCGCATTTAGACAAGCGTTTTCTGGAGGAAATCTGCATGCATACGGTGACGCAAAAGTGTGTGGAATTGGATTGGGTATGCATGCCAGGCGGGTAGGTGGTGCTGTGATACATTATCACTATGTCGGCGTGCATACGGAGAGTCTTCCTTCCTTCCTTCTCAGCTGAGCCGTGAAAAGCAAAATAAAACATGGCTACCGGTAGCAAAAAAAAAAAAAAGTGTGTGGTCAGAAGAAGAAGTTCAACTATTGCTTCAGACCATGTTAGACGACAAAGCAACGAAGGCGCATCAAGGTGTGGACTTGGAGTCCTGGCAAACAAAGTACACTGATATATGGACCGATGTGACGTAAACATGTACGCGACGTCAGCAGATTTGACCAGAGTTTTGCGTCTTGGGCAGTTTAGATGAAAACGCTGCGGCAGAGTATTCAAGTTTTCCACTTTGGAGGGCAGTTTCAGTTTTCTGCGTTTTTAAGCTCCCAAAACGGTGTCACCGTCTAAATGAAAAGCACTTCCCATAAAATATTTCGTCGTTTTTACTTGTAAACATTCTTGTGTAAACAGGCCCTGTACTTCATTCTCTCATTTTATTTTCAGGGCTACATGAAGGATTTGGCAGCGTCACGTAGTCATTTTGGTACAAATGATTAGGGATGGGCGATACCAGTTATTTTTGTTTCGATACGATACCAAGTAATACCAGGGTTAGAATCGTGATATCGATACCGATACCGATAGTTTCATACATTTTTTAATACTACAGAAAAACACTAACCTGGCTCTAACTAGATACCTTGGCTTTGCAAAGTTCCACCAGGGGGCTTATCTCCACACATTCTAACACCAGATATCTGAAAAAAAAAATCTTTGATGAAATGAAAATGGCAATGCAGACATCAAATGTGACCACTAGACTTTTGTTTGTGCTGCTTGTATTGCACGTTGTATTTTTATGTATTTGCCTGCCTAGGGACTGTGGATGAAAACTAGCTTTGTAGCTAAAATTCGGCATATTTACATTTGTTTTATACTTATGTTCATTAATGTGCATTCTCCCTATCAAATCAATAAAATAAAATAAAAAAATCTATTGTAAGTTGGGCACTTGCAGCTTATGAAAAAAGACAACAAATGAAGTATCACTATTCTCACTCTCACATACATACATTCTCCTCTCACATACACTACTCTTAGTCTTCTACATGCTTGATGGTTACCTGGATTCTCCCTCTCTCAAACGCCTCAGCAGCTGACCTCTGTCGTACTGCTGTTGCTGCTGTGCTGGAGGGAGCTGCCTGACTAGCCTCCTGTTGTCGTTTGGTCAGTAGCATTTCGTCATGCTGAGGTTTATGATTTATGATCAAGTGTTTTTTTTAAATTTGTGGTATTGCCACAATATCGGATCATTTTTTGGCACAAACTGCACTTCGCAACATTGTCGTCCACGGTGTGGATGTAACTCCACACCACACCACACTTCTCTTGCGGTCTCCCATGGATCCCGCAGCCCCGCGCTGCTTTGACTGAAATCTCACAGCAGTGAGTCTATCGCGGGATGACGTACTACCCCACGTTTGGTGAGAACGCGGAAGGAAAAGTAGTGCCTGACAAGTGGCAATGGTTGAATAATGAACAAAACACATATGAATTTGAACTAAATAAACTGAAAGTTAAGTCAGTAAGAAAACATGACTTGGTATCGATATTTTAATACCAGGATTGATGCATATTCAATACCCCATCAGGATCGATATATCGATACTTTGGTATCGATCCGCCCATCACTACAAATGATGTTTTGCAGCGATCCATCGGAGGTGCCGACAGCTCAACAGCACAGAATCTGTTCACACTAATTGAAATATGTATACTTTATCTAACCAGGACACTCCATGTCTCTCTATGGTGCCCAGACTCTCCCCTTGAGACCCGGAGCTGTAGCAGAGCTGTTTGTCGTGACAGTTCAGTCTAAACAATACTCCTGTTTCTGTTCGGAGCGTTTACCATTGCGACGTTTGCATAATGTTGTCTGAAACGTTAACGTTATCCGCCTCCAGCCCTGATGCCTCTGTCAATCTCACTAAACTGTGCACCTACCGCTAATGCCTGCCCCCAGAGCGCCCCCTACAGGTCAACCGCTGACACAATACACCCAGAGACCAGAATGCGTGTTGTGATTATGGGCCTGTATCCTCCAGAGATGCATCACCTCTGGGCAGGAGAGTGGTCTCAGCTTGACAGTGGGCATAAAGGTAGTTGAATGTGACCTCAGATATGTAAGGTCAGAACAATATCATTATAACACCAGAGCCGCGGGACAGCCCTGAGAGGGGAGGGCTCTGGAGCTACCCCCAACACAGGCTGAATATGATTATCTGAGAGACATCGCTGGAAAACATGCTGAAATATAGAGACAAAGTGGACTCGTGATTTCATTGAGAGGCGGATTAGAGGGTCAGACATTGGTAGATGATGGGGTGGGACGAGACACAATTCCCCGAAGATGAGACACAAGAATGAGTCTACAAGAACGAGACAAGATGAAATTTTGAGATTATTTGTAATAAATATTTGTAAATTGTGCGTTTTAATTTGCAATTTGGCCTCACAATTTACTTTTAGAAATTCATTCAAAGGCCCTGTACATGATTTCTTTTCATGTATTTGCCCAAAATGTGTCTTTCCCCAATGCAGATACAGCTCTGGAAAAAAATAAGAGACCACTGCCTTTTTTTTTCTTCTGAAATCAGCATCTCTACATGTATTACAGCCATTCCATTCCAGCGTCTGTTGAATTCCAACACAAACACAAAGCTGAGCTACTTCAGTTCTTGCACCAGGAGTGGAATAAAGTCACCCAAGAACAATGTGAAAGACTTGTGGAGAGCATGCCAAGACACATGAAAGCTGTGATTAAAAATAAGGGTTATTGCACCAAATATTGATTTCTGAACTCTTAAGTGTAAACATTAGTATTAAAAACAACATGTTTTAAAATGAATTTGATCTTGTTTCTTTGCATTTGCATTTGCAAATTTATCTTTTTTGTTATTTTAACCCTTTGTCATTTTCTACAAATAAATGCTCTAATCAGCCACGTCCAAACTCTGGCCCGTGGGCCAAATGCGGCCCTCAGACAAATTTTTCTTGGCCCTCAGGCTTCCAGGTGAATTGGCCCAAATTACCTTGAGCAGAACTTTTGACTGCAAGTTTTTTGAAAATCTACCTTGATAAGACAATATTTAATATTTATTGTGTGGTTTTGAGGATCTTAGCATGAATAAAAGACGGATAGCTCATTCTAACGTATTAAACATGCAAATATTTCAATTATTGACTGTACTGAACACCAGTCTATGGCCCTCGATTGGCCCTCTGCTTCATCTGTGTTTAGACATGTGGCCCTTGATGAAAAAAGATTGGACACCCCTGGTTTAGAGTATTTATTTGCAGAAAATGACAATTGGCCAAAATAACAAAAAAGATCCATGTTTTCAGACCTCAAACAATGCAAAGAAACAAGATTAAATTCATTTTAAAACAACATAATACTAATGTTTACACTTAAGAAGAGTTCAGAAATCAATATTTGGTGCAATAACCCTTATTTTTAATCACAGCTTTCATGCGTCTTGGCATGCTCTCCACAAGTCTTTTACATTGTTCTTGGGTGACTTTATTCCACTCCTGGTGCAAGAACTGAAGTAGCTCAGATTTGTGTTTGTGTTGGAATTCAACAGACGCTGGAATGGAATGGCTGTAATACATGTAGAGATGCTGATTTCAGAAAAAAATGCAGTGGTCTCTTATTTTTTCCCCACAGCTGTAGATAAACAAGACCTTGTGGCACAATGATCTTGTCCCTTCCCTTGTCATTAGGGTCTTGATTAAGTCACAAATTAGTTTTGGTTTAGTCCCGAATAGACCAGGTTTACATGTAAATCTTGTTTAGACTTGTGTACAGTAGATCTGGTTTGGTTTGTATCTGGTTTCTACAAACATGGAAGGCACAAGGAACAAGACAGTAACAAATGTCAATTTAAACCAGTGCTTCTCAATTATTTTCTGTGACGCCCCCCCTAGGAAGAAGAAAAAATTTCACGCCCCCCTTCCTGCGCGCGACTATAAATAGTATTATTTGTCTAGAAAATTGTTATTAGAACACCACTGTATCCTTTTATTAACATTATAAACAAAAAAAAGAAAAAAACTTACAACAAAGACTGCACTGAGGACTCAAATATTAATGTGTTTTTAATGCAGCTTTGCGCACATATGTTTACGTTTTACAGAAATGAAACTTAAAACCACCTAATTTGCATAAGCTAAAAGCACTGAAAAAAAACGCTCTCTCCTTGTGCCACTGATGCGTCAGCTTCTGTCGGACTAAAGGACACGACTCAGTGGAATATACGTGTTTTTTCTGTGACAGAGGATGTTCTGTTAATGGTGAGACTGTGCGTAAATCGCATGTGAGAACGCCACTGCCAACTACCGTTGTTGATGTGCAATTACACTTAGTTCTAGTACAGTACAGCAAAAAAACATGTTTCCCAGGGTCATACGCGCCCCCCCAGGGGGGCCTGCCCCACTATTTGAGAAGCACTGATTTAAACCAATTTTATTATTTGAGAACTAGAAAAGAATGCTGTTTTAAAATACATAAATCACAAATCTAATGACCGTACTTGCAAGACAAATGCTATTACATATACATATAAGTTGAGACCTACACACAAGTTAATATAATTTTCCCTTATAATATTGTTGCTGAAGGTGTGAAGATTGTCAGTCACTGTCGTCAGATGCAGTAAAACCATAGGCCAAAGTGTTAAGCAAACTATCAAATATCAAATAAAAATCAACAACAGCTTCAGCTCGCTGGTAGAAAGAGACAATATTGTGACTTTTGGTCCATGTATCGACTTATTTTTGTCTGGGACCAGCGCCTCAGAGCAGGGTCCCACCACGTCCATGCTGGCCCAAACCTCTTATTGATTTACCCCCTTCTGAAACACACATTCGAACAGGCCCTGAGCTACTTGACACCGCTGTGGGCCCTCCTCCTCCCCCCAGGTCAGAGGTCAAAGGTTGTCCAGTCGGGAACATGTCCTGCAGTCCTAGTCCCCCGATACCGGCATCCAAATAAATCTTCGCCCTCCTCTTCTCCTGTTGTACGTTGTTTGCTGTTAGTGCCGTTAGCAGCGTGGGGTCTGTGCAGTTTTCACTCCAACTGTGTTCAAATCTTCTCTCTCTAGTAACCCCCCAAAATCTGAAGAGTCTCTCCTCCATCTCTGACTCACTCGACGACGAAAACAAATTGAACCTCATGAAGATCAAGCATTTACTAAAATTTAAATTCTCTTCTGCACCTGCGTACTTAAAGATGCACTATGCAACATTTCAGGTATGGGGATCCGCCATTTGCTTGTCTCCAGTTCTGCTCGCTTCTCCACTGATCTAACTTGTTAATTGAGCTCTAGTTTGACCAGAAAATGTACATAGTGCACCTTCAGAACAGGGTCAAATTAAAAAGGTTTCACATATGATCACATTGTTATTAGACCAAAACAAAAATACTGTATTTTCCGCACTATAAGGCACACCGGCTTATAAGGCGCACCTTCAGTGAATGGCCTATTTTAAAAATGTTTTCATATATAAGGCGCACCACATTATAAGGCGCATAGAATAGAAGATCCAGTAGTGGTGACTAGGGTAGCCATGATTAACCAATATTGATCCATATATAAGGCGCATCGGATTATAAGGAGCACTGTCGGCTTTTGAAAAAATTGAAGGCTTTTAGGTGCGCCTTATAGTGCGGAAAATACGGTATACAGTGGTACCCAGGGCTCTCAAGTCTCACGCTTTGAGGGTGTGACACACGCAATTCGACGTGACACGCCACACATGGCATTTCTCACACTGATTTTTTTTTTTTTTTTTTTGCCGTAGCTAGAACTGGAACTGCAATACCCACCATCCACCAATGCGCCATCAATCCTACACACTGTCCCTTTAACTGGAACTACAACAGGTGAGCTGATTTACTGTATGCTGTTAAACATCTATCACACATGAAATTAGACTTAGGTCATTTTCACACCTGCCTTGTTTGGTTAGTTTAAAACGGAGTTCGTTTGCTTCTTTGATTCGGACCTTTTGGGCTGGTGTGAATAAAAAACAAAAATCTCGATCCGGAGCAAACAAGCGAACCGAGACCACCTAAAAAGCTCGGTCTCGGCACGGTTCCATTCGAACTCTGGTGCGGTTTGTTTGAGGTGAGAATGCAGACCGGACTCGATCCGACACAAGTTGGCTTTTTGTACTTAACGAGCTCCCGTCGCATGTCGAGCATTATGGGAAACAGAGGCTGACGAAACGAAACTTACGAGGCTTTCTTATGTTTTGTGTGAAGAGCAAGAGTCAGAACTTGATGCGTGCACATGAGCGCTGTCCTCCGTAGCCGTCTTGCCCTGTGTCTTCATCATTTGGAAATTGATTGTAAAATAGTGTAAACCTCACGATGCTGCTCAAACATTTGTGCGAACTGTAAAAACTGAGCAAACCACATTGCTAAGGCTAGATTTAAAACAGCACATAACGCCATGATTCTCCTCCTTCCGGGTTTGGACACGGCTCATTTCTGTCCAGTGGCTGAGCGACCTCACCACACGTGCTTTTGTTTACAGATGTTGGTCCACTAACAAAAAAACTGCAGTGTGAAAGCGAACCGCACCAAAAAAAAAAAAAATTTGGTCCGGACCAAAGCAAGTGAACTATCGGACTTTCCTGGTGTGAAAACGACCTTAGACAAACCTTATTGATCCACAAGGGAAATAGTTTTGCGTACAGTCGCTCACTCATCAAATATAATATATAACAGAGGGTTAAAAAAAAAATGGAATAGCAACCAAAGAGCAATAGGCCAGTTTCAGCTGAGACATAATTATAAAAATAAAGATAATAAATGTTTTATGATTTATAGATATTATGTACAAATCAGAAGTAGTAATAAATTATAAAATACTATGTCAAATATGTACAATCCCAGCTATATACAGTTGTGGGGAGTATTATGTTGGGTGAATTATCTTTAAATTATTATTTTAAAAAAAGTAAATTAGCAAAGTTTTTCAGTTAGTCACTGAAAATAGACTTAGGCTTAGACTTAGATAAACTTTATTGATCCACAAGGGAAATGATTTGGATACAGTAGTTCACTCATCACAAGTGGAGTTAATATGATTAACCACAGCTCATCTCGACTACGCCTTCAATTACCCAGAAGCCCTATTTAATTTTTACAGTCTATCCTGACAACACCGTCCATGTCAGCTCCCTCGACCCGGACTGCTAACAACCCGTCAGATTCAAACACCGACCTGTCACACTGTCATGAAGTAGAGCAGAAAGGACCCAAAATGCAGGATTGCATTTGCAAAGTCATTTAATATAACAAATAATGATTGACCAAAATCCCCCCAAAAAGCATGACATGACTAATAATGACAAACCACAAAAATCCAAACAGATGCGACACTGATACTGAACCAACAAAGGGCAGAGGAGAACACAGGGTATATATGCACGCAGGTGAGACACAGGTGAGACACATTAGGGCGGGGCAAACAATCAGTACAACAGGAGCTAAAACTGTAAAACAAAATAAAACCTGGTTAAAAATAAATAAAATTAACACCAAACACGTTTTCTAGTTCCTTCCAGCTCGTGAATTGCACATCTACCCACCGTCAGTAAATATCTTTATCGTGTTTCATTGTCGTGACGTGGTCCTTGCTAGTGAATATAATAACAAAACTAGATGGTATAGCAAAAAAGATAGCAAGAAACTGGCATTAAATGAGACATAATTATAAAAAAATTAGATGTAATTATAAAAATCAGTGTATTTGTGTTGTTTAAATCCATGTGTTTGTTGTTGAATTTTCAGAAAACAGTACTGACAGCATTTTCCAATGTCTAGATAGAGATACATGCAGAACACCCCCAGCGTGATGTCACTGTAAAGCAGGGCTCTCAAGTTTTGAAGTTTGGTAGTAGTGAGATTTATATTGGGGGAGCGGGGTGGTGCGTGTGACTGCGTTTTTTTTTGAGGAGCGGGGGATGGGAGGGTGCAAGTGCCTGCATTAACTTACCGATTTTCTGGGCATAGAAGCGCTGTGAACAGTGGCTACAGTTTTGAATTGCTTTACAAAATTTCAGCGTGAGAAATACGTGTGAGCGTATGAACATGTTGAATTGCATGTGTCACACTCACAAAGCGTGAGACTTGAGAGCGCTGCTGTAAAGTATCTTATGTTTCTGCCCATATTATTATTTATGTTCACGTTAGTGTTATTTTGAATCCCTCACTATCAGTTTGATCTGTAACTGTGGTTCAAAGTGTGGTCTCTTTGTGTTATTGAGTTTCTACAGGTGATGGTGGATTGATCTGTTTGGCAGGTTTCATACAGTATAAAAATAGGCGCCCCCTGCAGGTGTGGTTGTCCGGAGTAATTCAATCTCATCAGACATGACAGAGTTCAGATCTGCATTTATTGACTTCCTCTGCAGGAGATGTCCAACGCTTCAGTGAATCAGCTGTCACCAAATTATTATTACCTGTTGAAGATACATTAAAGCTGCAATGCATAACCTTATCTAACCGGTCCATCACCTGCTTATCTCTATGGAGTTAATGCTTTACCTGAAATGTTCCACAGTATCATTGGACATAACTATCTCCACAGAGACATCAGTGTCACCAGGTCAAGTAACAGTGTACTGTAATGTGTGATTTTTTTCAATTTCAGTTTCACCCAGATTACCCTTGAAAATCTTTTATTTTTCCCCTGGTTAAATAAAGGCAAATTCAATAAATAAAATAGATACAGGTCAGATCTGTGGAAAGGCAAGCTTGCCTCTCCACAAAAGTAAGAATCCATGTTTTTCATGGAAATAACTACACCTGTAATTGAAAGTTTGCCAGAGTGGTACCTGAAAGTACCTGGAATTGTGTTTTGTGTCATTCACACATGTTAAACACACACGATTATTATTATTATTATTATTATTATTGTTATTATTATTATTATTATTATTATTATTATTACTATTATTACTATTATTATTATTATTATTATTATTATTATTATTAATAATAATAATAATAATAATAATAATAATAATAATAATAATAATAATATTTTTAATGATTATTTTATTTTATTATTACTTATTTTATCCCATTCTTGTCTGCATGCACTTTTTCTTTCTTGTTCAAACTGTCCCTGCCTGGAGCTACTGTGGCAAGTACTATAAATTTCTCCTGTGTGAGATCAATAAAGTCTTATCTTAAGATCCTGCAACTTTAGGCTGAGTTCTCTCCTTTCAAATGGAAAACACTCTGTTCCACCTTGTGATGTCATGCGGTAATACAGGAAGTGCTCCACTGTGGTTTTAAACTCCATGCACCTTCACTAGAATCATAAGGATGATTTCAGCCCTGGAATTTCCAATCTCTCCTTAGCAAAAGGTAAAAGGTGTTAGCTGTTAACCTGAACACTACTATGGCATTAGAAGTTGGAACTGAGCATTTTGGGCTTTGGAGATGTAGATTTAATGCCATATTGTGGAACATTCCTGGCAAAGGTGCAGATGCAGTGGCAAAGAACCAACATTCAAGCAAAGCAGCACACTCTCGGGTTGCAGTTGTCAAAATCGTAATTATTAGTTAAAGATCCCATGACATGGTACTTCTTGATGCTTTTATATGGCTCCTTAATGGTTCCCTAATACTGTAAATGAATCCTTCTTCAAAATCAACACTCAGTGCATGAGAAAGACCCATGTACACAGACATGGTAAAAAAATATGTCTCTGAACACCTCATTCTGGGCGTTGTTGCTTGAATGCAAATGAGAAGGACAGAGATAGGTCAAAGCAGCGGGGGGGGGGGGCAAATGCACCGCTGGTTCCTTGTTTTAGCGCTGCGCTGTGTGCTGGCCCCACTTCCGTGTTTTAAGAGCGGAGGAGGAAAAGAGAGCCGTTTCAATGAAAAAAACACATTTTCACAGAAAATAAAATTAAACCACTGCTGTTTCAGAGGTCCAGAGGCTCAGATAATCAAATCAAATCAAATCAAACAATATTTATAAAGCGCTTTTCATACAAAATTGTAGCACAAAGCGCCTTACAGTGGTCAAGGATTAGAAGATTGACCTTTATTGATCTCGCACAGGAGGAGTTGTTTCTATATTTGACCTGGGGACCATCCCCATAATTTGTTTTGTTATTTAGGCTTGGTCAGGCCCTAAGATGGAGGATTTTACCTATGGCGCATGTTTGGGTAAAGGACTTCCGAGCCTGGAAACACTCACATGTGCCTCCAGGCAAATAAAAAAACACATCTTGCATTGCGTAGCTCATTCGCGGTCCAAACTCTCTGGGCGTGATTTACAGAGACGGTGGGTAGACATCCAGACGGGGGGTGGAACTGCATTTTCCGTGTGACGTCAGAAAGTTTCCTTGTTCAGAAGCGCCCGTTTGAGCTGTGTTTTTTTTCAAACGCAGAAAAGGGCCGCAAATGCTCAGTTTACACATTTCGCAACTTTTAGCCATGGGGGGGGGGCTAAACAGGGTAGGGGAGCTCACATTAACGTTCAAAAACCTCAGAAAGTGAAAATTTCATGCCATGGGACCTTTAAGATTTCAGCCAGATTTTTTAACCAGTGCCAGTATTAGCCTACTTTATGAACACAGAAGTTAGAAATACTGTACTTGATGAGACAATTTAGTATTTAAACTACTATTTTTGACAGCTACAGTAAAATGAAGCCTGTGTACCACCCATAGCACCATACCGCAATCTGAAAGTCACTGTAGTTTTGTACTTTTGAGTGTGGTCTGGACTAACAGTGGACAAGTGCTGAATGGTCCTGTTTCAGTCCTGTACCACACACTGAGTTTCCTGTCCCCCACTCCACCCTCCTCTCTGTGTCCCGGGACCCCAGAGGAAGTCCCCCTTTCCTGAGTCATCCGTCCTGGTCCCCGTGTGTGAGCCCCAGCCCTGAGTTATGGGCCCGGACAGCCGCAGTCTTTGGTCCAGTGTTTTCACAGCAGCTTACACTAACACATGTGTCCGAGCGACTGAGAGCTGCACAAACCGCGGTGTTTTCTCTGTCTCCCTTTAGTTTACGCTTTTTTCCAAATCCAGAAGCAGATATTTTGGTTTTAGGCTCTGAACTTTTGCCCTGTGTGAAGTGAGCTGTGTAATGATGGAAATTATATGCAAAATCAAGTAAATACAGTACAAAGATGAGGTCATTCATACAGCTCTGGGAAAAAAAAAACAAGAGACCACTACATTTTTTTTCCTGAAATTAGCATCTCTACATGTATTACAGCCATTCCATTCCAGCAGAGGTGGGACAAAGTCATTGCTGGGCAAGTCCCAAGTAAGTCTAAGTCTTTTGCACTCAAGTCCGAGTGAAGTCCCGAGTCAAGAGTATGCAAGTGCCGAGTCAAGTCTGAAGTCAAAGCTCACAAGTCTCAAGTCGAGTCCACAGTCCTAGCATTTTAGTTTCGAGTCATTTCGAGTCCCCTTTACAAAGAAATAAAATTTCTACAAATCTTGTTTCCACATCATTTGTTGTGCAATTTTGCCTTGGATGCGGTCGAATGAAAGCAACGTAGATCTACTGTGATTGGATGTTGTGCAGGCCACGCGCACATGCTCTTTGCAAACATTTTCGCAGATTCACAAGTACGAGTGCGGTCCTTATCAACATACTTTTAGAGTTTTTTTTTCATTGGACGTAGCAAGTCATCACAAGTCAAAAGGCCTAAGTCCAAGTGAAGTCACGAGTTATTGATATTGAAGTCCAAGTCGAGTTGCAAGTGTTTGTACATTTTGTCGAGTCGAGTCTAAAGTTATCAAATTCGTGACTCGAGTCTGACTCGAGTCGAAGTCACATAACTCGAGTCCACACCTCTGTATTCCAGCGTCTGTTGAATTCCAACACAAACACAAAGCTGAGCTACTTCAATTCTTGCACCAGGAGTGGAATAAAGTCACCCAAGAACAATGTGAAAGACTTGTGGAGAGCATGCCAAGACGCATGAAAGCTGTGATTAAAAATAAGGGTTATTGCAGCAAATATTGATTTCTGAACTCTTCTTAAGTGTAAACATTAGTATTATGTTGTTTTAAAATGAATTTGATCTTGTTTCTTTGCATTGTTTGAGGTCTGAAAACATGTATCTTTTTTGTTATTTGTCATTTTCTGCAAATAAATGCTCTAAACAATAATGTTTTTATTTGGAATTTGGGGGAAATGTTGTCAGTAGTTTATAGACTCAAACAAAAATGTTCCTTTTGCCAAACACATACCTATAAGTAGTCAAATCAGAAAAAAACAGTTAATTTTGCAGTGGTCTCTTATTGTTTTCCAAAGCTGGATTGTTGTGAGGGGTTTAACAGTATTCTGATAATTATAATGAACTTCCTCGTAATTATAACATTATGTATTGAGTTCCAGCTAATATTCACCAGAAATGTGTTGGTTAGAATTTCACAGTTAGTAACCACAGATCTGAAAACTGGAGGTTCATTATTTCCTACCACTAACGAGGGATGTTGTGTTTTTGTGCACTTCACCTCCTATACACACTGCTGTACTGCTGCAATTCAGATGACAGCAGAACATTCCAGTGCAGATGAGGGGCCAGCTAAAATTCATACTGTTAAAATGCAGATTTTTGTAATAATACAGTTCTTGGGTCTAGTCCAGGGGTATCAAACATGCGGCCCGGGAGCCAGATCCGGCCCGCCAAGACCTTAAATCTGGCCCTCAGCTGATTTTCTATTAGCATTTTTTTAAAATTATATTTTAACTGTCTGTTAAAATATTGTTAATTTTCTGTGCCGCTTTTCTGCGCAGTTTAGCATAGCAGCGTCTCCAGTGCCTCTGTGCGTAGCCCCTCCCACCAGAGCAGCAGAAGACTCGCCTCTTTCCAAACGCTCTTAAAGAACCATCGTTTTGACTGTTTAACCGTGACACCCTCATCAGCAAAATGTCAAAAATGAGAAAAGTGGATGCTGAGTACAGGATTTTCCAAGAAAAATTGACCAATTCTTATTTGTTCACGGAGGTGAATGAGAAACCTGTACATTTGGTGTGTTTGCAACAAGTGGTATGAGACACCGCATGTTGAATAATACTATAACTTGAACGGAGAATTGAGAATTATTGCTGGGACTGAAGAAACAGCATTCTGTTTTGCGTTTGCATTTCACTGGACAAATATTTGGACTTATTGCTATTTTTGGGGTATATATGCCATGGGTTTTCTGATCCGGCCCCTTTGGGATCAAAGTAGGTTGAATACGGACCCCGGACCAAAATTAGTTTGACACTCCTGGTCTAGTCACTAAGGCTACATTCAGACTGCAGCCTGAAGTGACCCAAATCAGATTTTTTTTTTGCCTCTATGCAACCTGTATCTGATCTTTTAATGACAGTCTGAATGACACAGATCCGATTTTTTTCAAATCCGACCCAGGCCCCTTGGATATGTGGTCTTAAAACCGATACATATCCGATCTTTTGACATGCGACTTCAGTCTGAACGGCCAGGTCGCATTCATTCGAGCTACACGTCATCAAGAAACGAGAGTGGTACAAGTAGGCGCTCACAAATATACACAAACATTCTTCTAGTCATAAGAAAATGGTGTATGAAGTCCATTTCAGTGAAGCAGCAAAGCACATAATAATCCCACCACTCTCAGCACCAACACGTTCCTTTCTACGGACTTTGCTGCCACTGACCCACAAAACGCCAAGGCCAAAAACCTTCTCCTTCTCAAACTCCTCCTTAAAACAAATAAGTTGTACATGTTCTGGCTCCGGTACAACAGCAACTTTAAAATCTCCAGGCGCTCAGTGCTAGTGTCCATGTTTAGGCGACTTCCGTAAACACTGAGCACGCTCTCTACATGTGACCTCGTCGTGTCCTCCAAGGCGCATGCGGGACACTTTTGGGGCGTTTAAAGTTCACACTGGAGATCACATACAAGTCGCATTTAATTGTAAATGTGAACGACGTCGCAAAAAAATCAGATTTCACAAAAAAATCCAAATTGAGCTTTAAGCCCTGCAGTCTGAACATAGCCTAATAGAAATGATCAGGTTCAACATTTATTTATTTACCTTTTGTATATTTCATGACAAAGTACATTTTTTTTCAATAGGGTAAATGCTGCCCCCATCCTTACAGAATCTGAAAACCACCAAAAAAATCTGCGAGTTAGTGTATAGATATTTCTGGATTTTACTCAGACTACATTTCAAATATTGTCAGTAAAGGATTTTTGTGGAATTGACAATTACTGGTTGACCGATTGAGTGTGTGTTGTCATCTTTGTACAGTAGATCTATTTTGGGAAGCTGAAGTATGTTACAAATCCAACCTCCAGTTTTAAAGGGCCAAACATGGAGCTAAATGTGAATGAGTTGTGCTTGAAACATGAAAGGCTGCTGTGCATGTGCTCCGTGTCATCTGACTCTCAGCCTGAGCTCCTCTGATGGACCTAAAGTGGCACAGACCTGGAAACGCTCCCCTCACTGCACCCAGCGCCTGCTCGCCCCTTTTAGCCCCGTCTCTCCTCCCTCGCTCATCTTGTCCATTAAGCCTGCATCCCATTTCTCTGTCTTACCCCTTCGTCTTACCCCTACCCCTTGGTTTTGCGCGTTCATGTGAGGGCAAGGGGTGTCCCGATTCTAATTTTGATCAAGGGCTCGGGCCACGACCGAGGGCTACATCCCCCTTGAAACGAAGTAAGCTCTCGACCAGACTTGAAATGAAGGGGTACGCCTACAAGCTCAGGCAGGTTTTCAGATCAGGATGGCAGCGTCACATCGACCAGCCAAGGAGTCTCATAAATGTATTTTCAGCAGTTGTAATGATCAATTAACAGTTTAGCAGGTTTACAATTATGACGCTTATGTTCTACGTTACTTTTAGTGAACTGTTGCGGTTTTAATTGTAGTGATGTCTGTTTAGCCGACATTATTGTTTTCATCGAACTTTCATATATAAACAAGCTAGTTTTTTTCTCGAACTGAGGTACCCAATAATCCTTGACCAGTGACGGACTGGGCCGCGGCTCCGACGATGCCCACCGCGGCCCCGAAACCGCGTTACCTCGGCCCACCCGCTAGGTATTCGGTCGTTACGTGCCTCCATCGTCTTAAAAATTCCGACCTATTTCTATTGAAAGGACCCGTTCGGTATTTACACTTACAACTACACATATATTACAGTGACGGTGGCACCGTGATGATGTGTTTAAGGTATTACATTATTTTATTTTGCCGGGATATTTCTTCCTACGATGGTAAAAATGTGCACAGTTTAAAATAAAACAAATATATCTGTATTTTGTATTTGTTTGCGACAACTGAAGTAAAAGCACTGCCTTATGGGAAATTGCCACGGCCGGTCGTGAGTCGAGCTCGCGCTACAACGATTTGGCCAATGTCTACCAAGAATTGACCAATCACGGCACTAGTTGCTACCAAGAATTGATAGCACTCGCATATGAAGTGGAAAACACTTTATATGGAAAACAATAATAAACCTTTTCGAGGACGTTAGTACAACACAACATTTAATCACTTTCATGAGAAATAGAACGGTGAAGATTGTGGTAGTGTGGTCAAGTTAGTCAAAGTATAAGAGGAGATAGATGGACGTTGGATACTTAGCATTATAGTTTAGTAAAATGAATCGAGGAGGAGGCACTAAACGACACAAGGGGGGAGTGATCGGTTTGCGGAGAAGAGCATTTATTAATGGCATGAAGGTAAGACAATTTTTCTTTTAAAGTATGGTTGGGTTGAGCATTGATTTCCATGATTTTATTGCAGTTGTTTAATGCGTGTAGCCCACGGTCTACGGGTACGGGGCCGCTTGTAGGTGCAAAATGCCAGGGCTGTTTTTTGGTCCCAGTCCTTGACATTTGTTTACGTTTGTTTGTGCCAATTGTTGTCGCCTCTGTAGACGTAGCAGCCAGGTAGAGGCAAGGGATGATGACGCAAACAGTAATCAAGCGGTGTTCCATTTCTTAGGGGAAGATTCGTACCCCGAGCCCTCTCAGCTTGCTATCGAGGGGCAAGACAAAGACGTAGATAAAGGGGTTGGGGAAGGGGTAAGACAGAGAAATGGGATGCAGCCTAACTCTCTCCCTCAGCTGGTCCTCCTCCCTCTCTCATTCCTTCACCTTTCACTTCTCTCTCCCCAATAGCTTTTCCCGTCAGATCACCCGCTGCTATCCCGCTCTCTCCCCCTTTTTCATCCCTACATCTTATCTGTATCTCACCCCCCTTGTTAAACCATCGTTCTTCTCTCTCTCCCTCTCACCCCCTGTACTCTCCCCCTCTTTCTGCTTCCCTCATTCTCCCCCGTGCTCACCCGTCAGCTCACCTCTCACCCCTTTCCTTTCCCTCATCTCTTGCCCCCTAAGCTGGCGCCCCTCTCACCCCCTTCAGCTCGCTTCTCTTAAATACTCTCGACTGAGTCTTTCCCCCTTCGCTCGCCCCTCTGCCACGGGACAGCGAGGGGGGGTGGCACACGGGCCGTTGATCCTCCGCCCTGCTCCTCACTCAGCTGGAATGACAGGATTGGCCTAAGAACTGGAAGTGAACTGAAAGATTAGCTCTGCCATAAAGGGAAGGAATGGATAAAAGGCAAAAACAGATCAGAATTCTGAATAAATGTACAGAGCTCTGCAGGAAATTAGACAGAATTACAAACCTTTACATTGTGCAACCAATGCAATTTTTAAAAGTACATTATTTACTTTTGGTGAAACTTAGATGATTCTATTTCTTACCTGTAGTGTATAAACCCATGATGTCTTTATTTTATACTGGTTTGTAGGATGCACTGTAAGGAAATGTGTCTCCAGATCTTGATTTATTTGGTCAGGACTAAACCTTATATCTAAAGGATTATCTAAAATTGTTTTTTTTATTATAGTGAGGAATTGATTGTGGCAGTATTGATCATTTTTAAAATGACTATAGATTCCTATTTATTTTTCAAAATGTTTTCTGCCCTCACTCGGCCTTTTGCCCCTCTTCTCTGCCCCTCTCCTCTATCCCTCTCCTCCTCTGCCCTTCTCTTCTGCCCCTCTATTCTGCCCTTCTCCTCCTCTGCCCTTCTCTTCTGCCCCTCTCCTCTCTCACTTTTTCCCCTCTCTCCTCTGCCCTCTCCTCTGCCCCTCTATTCTGCCCCTCTCCTCCTCTGACCTCTCCTCTCTCACTTTTTCCCATCTCTCCTCTGCCCCTCGATTCTGCCCCTCCTCCTCTTCTGCCCCTCTCTTCTGCCCCTCTCCTCTGCTCCTCTCCTCTTCTGCCCTCTCTTCTGCCCCTCTCCTCCTCTGCCCCTCTCTTTTCTGCCCCTCTCTTCTGCCCCTCTCCTCTTCTGCCCCTCTCCTCTTCTGCCCTCTCTTCTGCCCCTCTCCTCCTCTGCCCCTCTCTTTTCTGCCCCTCTCTTCTGCCCCTCTCCTCTTCTGCCCCTCTCCTCTTCTGCCCTCTCTTCTGCCCCTCTCCTCAGTCAGGTGGAATGAGCGGATTGGGAGAAGATGAGGAGGTAAATCTCCACATGTTTGAGTTCATATCCTCCAATTATCTGCAGGGACGTGACCATGACCCGGGCAGCGGGGGCATTCCTGAGCGCAGGAGGATTAGACCAGGCTCAAAACGAGTGAAGACGGTTAACAACTATATATTACACATTATTTACTCTAAAATATAAATCTTTTTTTTTTTTTTTTTTAAATAAGGGATGATGCAATATAGATTTTTTCCCATTGTGATGTCATGGGGTAATACAGGAAGTGCTACACTGTGTTTTTAAACTCAAAACACCTTCACTAGAATCTTCTGGATGATTTCACCAATCTTCTGAACTAAAGGTAAAAGCTACATGACATCACAAGGTGGAACAGAGGATTTTGAGCTTTGGAGATGTAGGTAGACTCACCAAACACGTGTGAATGAAACAAAACACAACTTCAGGTGGATGATTCTCCAAATACAGTCAAATTTGGTTATGATATTTTTCAGAAATCCGACAGATATTTTTAGAATTTTTAAAAAAAAAATTTGTTCTACTTCATCACAATGTGTAGAAACATTAACTGATAGTGGTTGTAATGAAATTACATAAATGTTAAATACATAATAAACAATAACAATAAATAAAGTGATGGAAATGACTGTTGTGGAAATGACAATGTTTAGCATTTCTTTAAAAATCTCATGACATATTAGCATGCTAATCTCTGTTTTAGAGTTAGCATAAAATATACTCAAAATACACAATATAAAATGGGATTTTTCTCATTATTTGTACATTCAAAGGAAATATGAGGTGTTTGGAAATGATGACCAATAAACCTACTCTTTAAAACTTTAACTTGATTTTGTTTAAAGTTACATTTTGTGGTGGAAATGACAGTGATCCCTAGGGACAGGTGTTCTTTTTATGAAAAATAAATAAAATACTAATATAACTTTCAAGGACATTATATTTTTCATTAAACTAAAGAATTTCTGTGCCATTTGTCAATGAAGTTACTGTTGAATCAAATTTAATTTCAGTCTCATGAGGGACTGAGAGTCCAAAACCTGGCCAAGGGACAAAGGACATACAGCAAAATCACTCAATATAAAACCATATTTTATATAATACAAATATTAATTTATCTATCATACATTTTTAAGTAAGTTCGTCTTCGTGTCTAGTAAGTGCAGCATGAATAAAAAATGACAAACGTGTTTTTGTTTTTCTCATTTCTGCCTGGGACAAATTCTTTGATAGTTGGAGAATCACCCAGGTATGTTTTTAATAGGACACACATTTTATTTTGTGTAATATAAGGACCTTTATCTTAAATTCATGCATCAATGACCAGGGGACGTTAGTTTCCCAACATCTGGAGTGGAGTGTCCCGGAGCAGAGGGGAGGAGACCCGGGTGGGAGTCCAGGACTGTGAGGTGCACCCGTCCCGTACCAGCCCCTGTCTGTCCCTGCCTGATTTATACCGAGGGAGTGTCAAAGGAGAGCTATGTGAGAGTGTGGCAGAGACAGCACATTTCTGGGGAGGGCGCCTGGGTTGTCTCTGGTCTTATCTCCTCTGGGCCACAGCTTGGACCTGTCAGAGAAAAGGAGGAGGAGGTGGAGGAGGTACAGTCTAAGTTTAAGCTTGTTCAGGTTCAGGAATGTCACTAAAATCTAAACAGCTCTACTTTATAATGTTCTGTAACTATCATCCATTTTCACAAAGTGCACTTCTGTAGAAAGATCAGCTACCTAAGTCTTAAAGTCTTATCTTACCTGTTGGTCTCATGGTACGGTTTGATGTAGCTTTGATGTTCTAGTATCGTATAAACATTTATATCTTTTATCATTTATTCAATTAGAGGAGGGAATATTTGGCTTGGACCTTGCTTCTCTTCATTAAAATACATCACTGCTATAGATCGCAGAATTTTTCAGCCCCTACACCAAAAAAGTTACGTCGTCCCACTGTGAAATCATCTGAATGAGTCTGAAGAAGGTGCATGGACTTTAAAAACACAGAGGAGTTTCACAGATATACCATATAATGACGTGTTTGTTGGAGGAAGAAGGGATGTAGACCAGACAAGAGATACAGTATGGAGTAAATTCTGGATTGTTCATATGGATAGAAATGGAACAACAAAACACCACTTCATGTTGTGATAAAACTTTAAACTAGTAGACTGCTTTTGACTCCTCCTATGTGTTTGTGCTGTGAATATTAGGCTACGTTCAGACTGCAGCCTGAAGTGACCCAAATCTGATTTTTTCACCACTATGCGACCTGTATCTGATCTTCTAATGACAGTCTGAATGACACAGATCCGATTTTTTCAAATGCGACCCAGGCATGCGACTTCAGTCTGAACGGCCAGGTCACATTCATCCAACCTGCACGTCATCAACAAGCGACAAACGTCACTATTCTGCATTAAAGTAGGCAGAACCTGAACAGAACTGGACCGTATTTAAAGGGATACAGTGGTCCCTCGCTCTATCGTGGTTCACTATTCGCGGCCTCGCTGTTTGAGGATTTTTTATTATTATTATTATTTTTAATAGTGTAACATTTTTTTTAATAGCGTAACATTGTGTTCTGCGTCCTGATTGGCTAAGAGACTGTAGACCTTTGCCGATTGACAGATGGGGGATGCAGGGGGGACCGGGACTAGACCGGGACTAGACCAGGACCAGACCGGGACTAGACTGGGACTAGATCAGGACTAAACGTGGACTAAACCAGGTCTAGACCAGGTCTAAACCAGGTCTAAACCTGGACTGGACCTGGACTAAACCAGGAATGAACCAAGTCTAGACCCGGACTAAACCGGGACTAGACCAGATCTAAACCAGGATTAAGGTCGTTTTCACACCAGGAAAGTCCGATAGTTCACTTGCTTTGGTCCTGACCAAACTTTTTTTTAATTTTTTTATTTTGGTGCGGTTCGCTTTCACACTGCAGTTTTTCCCCAAGCGAACTAAAGTCTATAAACAAAAGCACATGTGCTGAGGTCGCTCAGCCATTGGACAGAATGAGCCCCGTCGTGTCCAAACCCGGAAGGAGGAGAATTATGGTGTTACGTGCTGTTTTCAATCTAGCCTTAGCGATATGGTTTACTCAGTTTATACAGTTTGCACAAATGTTTGAGCAGCATCGTGAGGTTTACACTATTTTACAATCAATTTCCAAATGACGAAGTCACAGGGCAAGACGACTACGGAGGACAGAACTCATGTGAGCATCAAGTTCTGACTCTTGCTCTTCACGCAAAACGTAAGTAAGCCTCGTAAGTTTCGTTTTGTTTCGTTTCGTTTAGTTTCATAAGCCTCAGTTTCCCATAATGCTCGACATACGACGGGAGCTCGTTAAGTACAAAAAGCCAACTTGTGTCGGATCGAGTCCGGTCTGCATTCTCACCTCAAGCGAACCACACCAGAGTTCGTATGGAACCGGTCCGAGACCGACCTTTTTAGGTGGTCTCGGTCCGCTTGTTTGCTCCGGATCGAGACTTTTGGTTTTTATTCACACCAGAACAAAAGGTCCGAATCAAAGGAGCAAACGAACTCTGGTTCGTTTTAAACGAACCAAACAAGGCAGGTGTGAAAACGACCTACACCATCACGTGCCGCTCTTTGCTGGTTTCGTGCGGCTGGTTTGTGGCTCGGTCTGGGCACCGCGGTTCGATCTCGTGCTCGCAGCCCCGGTGTACGCGCGGCCTTGCGCCGGTCACGCTGCTCTGTCACGGATTTGACCACGATGAGGGGTGCACATGTCGCGCACTTCTCCAAGGGGTTGGTGCACGTCGCGTCCCGGAACGTGGCAGTGCCGTTGGATGAGCGCGGTGCTTCCGTCACAAAACAGTTGCACACGAAAAAGTCAGAAGTCTGGTCAGAAGTGCTATTTTCTGTCGAGTCGTATCACTGCATGCCTATTATTATTATTATTAGCCTGTTCACTTGTAAACATCCACTTACAAGTGAACAGGCTAATAATAATAATGATAGGCGTGCAGTGATACGACTCTACAGAAAATAGCACTTCTGACCAGACTTCTGACTGTTTTGTGACGCAAATATATCACTTTTTGGACAAATATTGTTTTAAGAAGAAAAACAAGTTTTATTAACTGTCCCCGCTAACTTGCTGGACCTACTTTCGTCAGCACCAGAACCGGGGCAGAACTCGGCTCAGAGGACACTGTCAGAGGTAAGTCAGTGTTAATACACAACACTGCTGAAGGGGACGCCATACAGATTCACATTAAAAAAACAACAACAGTGAACTATATAGATCCCTTTAAGGAGACAAGCCCAGCGCTGAGTTGATAGAATTGCTGGACAGCTGCGTTACTGAAGAGGAACCCACAAAACGCCAAGGCGAAAAACCTTGTCCTTCTCCTTCTCAATCTCCTCCATAAAACAAATAAGTTGTACATGTTCTGGCTCTGGTACGACAGGCGCTCAATGCTAGTGTCCATGTTTAGGCGACTTCCGTAAACACTGAGCACGCTCACTGCATGTGACCTCGTCGTGTCCCCCAAGGCGCCTGCCGGACACTTTTCGGGAGTTTAAAGTTCACACTGGAGATCACATACAAGTCACATTTAATTGGAAATGTGAATGATCTCGCAATAAAAACAGATTTCAGGAAAAAATCTGAATTGAGCCTTAAGCCCTGCAGTCTGAATGTAGCCTATGTACTGTAACAATGGTGTTTAACAAAGAAATCATTCTAAACATCAGTTATTAAGATGCTGTAATGCTCTGGTGGAGGCTCTCTGCTTGTGTTCCAGCGAGCAGATGGCGTACCCTCTACCAGAAAAGTTACGTAGTGCACCTTTATTAGATAATTGTACAAAAAAAACACAAATAGAATACCTTACATAATGTATTGCTTTGTTAGTTGTTGCAGCCACTATTGTTGCAACCTCACACCTCACAGTCTTTTGTTATTTTTCCATCCTTTCCAATAATCCCTCCTCACATCACACCATCCACCCCCTCCACCTCCTCCACCTCCAGCCCACCCCCTCTCCTCCTGCTCCCACTGCCCAAGGCTCCCTCCCGCTCCTGGGGTTACTGTCCGACTCTGCCGCCCCAGCACTGGAACCTCCACCAAAACCACCAGGGCCTGTCCGCGCAGCATCCAGGCCCAAGTCGGTGCATCTAAGCCTGGGAGAGCGGGAGCGGTGCGCCCCCCTACGCTCCCGGCTGTTTGAAGGGGAGGTGGAGAGGGGGGAGACATGGGGAAAATCAATAGGAAAGGTGCAAGAGGGCTGTGATGGCATGGCTAATCGAGTTTGAGCATGAATCTTTCAAAGACTGGGAGAAGTGTAGACTCACACGGCTCCGATCGGGGCCTTGGAGAAGAGAAAAATAAGCAGACACCTGGAGACAGACACACAATGACTATGGGCTGTTCTAGATTTTGAGCATTTGCACCGAGGCATAGAAAGAACAGGACATATTGATAAGAAAATACAGTGTGTGGAGGTACAGAGGACTTTTGGGATAGAAAATAAAAATAAACAACGGAACTTCAGCGTGTTGTAAACTTTTTGGGTCGTGGGAGAAATGAAAAGTGTTCAGCATTTTTCAAACTGCTGCAGTTTAAAATTGTACATTTAAAATATGTTAAAAACAAAATATATGTTTATTTTACAATGTCAAGCTAAAGTATCCGATCGCATACTGTACATGAACTCCGGAGAAACGTACGTGTCCCAGACATGTACCGAGGAGAGTTTTTCTCCATTTTCACGGTCCTTATTCTTTTGAAATGAGCGTAAATATTCACGAGCTGCTCACAGCTGATAGCGGTAATCGTCACGTGAATGGTTCGCAGCGTCAATATGGTAATTATGGTAATTTACACACGCCCCTATTCTTTCCGAAAAAAATTAGCAAATTTCAAAGACAAAACGTATGCTTTTAAAAGAGCCAATGCTGTTATCTGAAACATGGAGTGGCTTCTTCATGATCTCAACTAGCACATTTTGCAAAAAAAAACAAACCCAAATCACAAATTTTGAAAAAAAAAAGAAGCTTTTAATGCGATTTTCTCATGTTCATGAATCCCGAGTTGTGACCTGTTTTCGGGTGGCTGGTCACAAATTACACCTATATTTGTTTTTATTGTACAATCTTAAAGTATTGCAATCGTAAATGGCCATTACGCTATTTTCGGATTTGCTATAGTGTTGTTTCCTCATCGAAAACATACCTTGAGTGTTTTGTTTCATTCACACATTTGTTAAAGGGATAGTGCAGTTTTTTTGTTGTTTTTTATGTTAATCTGTATGGGTTTCCTTCTAAAAGTTACGTGTGTTGACACCGGCTTACCTCTGACAGTCTCAGCTGATCCCGGTTCGGCTCGCTTTCTGGAGCCCACGTAGGTCCGGTAACTTCCCTGGAACATGAAATAAAGCTTGTTTTTCTTCTCAAAACAAAACATTTGTCCGAAAGGTGATATATACTCAACAAAAATATAAATGCAACACTTTTGTTTTTGCTCCCATTTTTCCTGAGATGGACCCAAAGATCCAAAATTCACTCCAGATACACAACACTACCATTTCTCTCAAACATTGTTCACAAATCTGTCCAAATGTGTGACAGCGAGCATCTCTGCCCCGCCGAGACAATCCACCCCACCTCACAGGTGCGCCACATCAAGATGCTGATCCGACATCATGACCAGTGCACAGGTGCACCCCAGACTGCCCACAATAAAAGGCCACCCCGAAATGTGCATCTTTGTTGCTTTATTGGGGGTCTGGGGACTCAGAACCAGTCAGTATCTGGTGTGACCACCATTTGCCTCATGCAGTGCAACACATCTTCATCGCATAGAGTTTATCAGATTGTCAATTGTGGCCTGTGGAATGTTGGTCCACTCCTCTTCAATGGCTGTGCGAAGTTGCTGGATATTAGTGGGAGCTGGTACACGCTGTCGTATACGCCGGTCAAGCACATCCCAAACATGCTCAATGGGTGACATGTCCGGTGAGTATGCTGGCCATGCAAGAACTGGAACATTTTCAGCTTCCAAGAATTGTGTACAGATCCTTGCAACATGGGGCCATGCATTATCTTGCTGAAACATGAGGTGATGTTCATGGATGTATGGCACAACAATGGGCCTCAGGATCTCATCACGGTATCTCTGTGCATTCAAAATGCCATCAATAAAATGCACCTGTGTTCTTCGTCCATAACAGCCTTTGAAGAGGAGTGGACCAACATTCCACAGGCCACAACTGACGAAGATGTGTTGCACTGCATGAGGCAAAATGGTGGTCACACCAGATACTGACAAAGAAAGAAAAAGAAAGAAAGATAAAGAAAAAAAAAGAAGCACATTTTGGGGTGGCCTTTTATTGTGGGCAGTCTGGGGTGCACCTGTGCACTGGTCATGATGTCGGATCGGCATCTTGATGTGGCACACCTGTGAGGTGGGGTGGATTGTCTCGCGGGGCAGAGGTGCTCGCTGTCACACATTTGGACAGATTTGTGAACAATGTTTGAGAGAAATGGTAGTGTTGTGTATCTGGAGTGAATTTTGGATCTTTGGGTCCATCTCAGGAAAAATGGGAGCAAAAACAAAAGTGTTGCGTTTATATTTTTGTTGAGTGTATTTGCATCCCAAACAGTTGTCCACGAAACATCCAGCAGTGTAGATTGCGTTTACTTATTGTGTGTCTCGATTCGTATCACTGCGCGCATTAGCTGTATTAGCCTGTTCACTTGTAAACTTCTCCTTACGGCGGACCACATCTGCCGTACACTTCCGCTAAAGGTTAACAAGCTAATACAGCTAATATGCGCGCAGTGATACGAATCGAGAGACACAATACGCGAACGCAATCTACGCTGCTGGATGTTTCGTTGACAACTGTTTGGGATGCAAATATATCACCTTTCGGACAAATGTTTTGTTTTGAGAAGAAAAACAAGCTTTATTTCATGTTCCAGGGAAGTTACCGGACCCGTTTACGTGGGCTCCAGAAAGCGAGCCGAACCGGGATCAGCTGAGACTGTCAGAGGTAAGCCGGTGTCAACACATGTAACTTTTAAAAGGAAACCCATACAGATTAACATTAAAAAAAAAAAAAAAGCAAAAACGCACTCTCTTTAACATACACATCCTGTATGTTTGGACAGTTCTCAAACAGAAAACACTGTTCCACCTTATGATGTCGTGGTAATACAGGAAGTCCTCCACTTGTTCTTCTGCCCCCTCTCATCTCTTTACCCCTTCTTCTCTTTCAATATGTCTCTCTCTCTCCTCTATCCCCTTTCCTATCCCTTTCTTCTCTTACCCATCTCTTTCTCACTCTATCCATCTTTCCATAATTTCTTCTTCTACTACCTTCCGTCTCTCTTCTCACCACTCTCTCCTCTCACTCTCTCTTTCTACCCCCCTCTCCCTCTCTGGTCTCTCCTTCGTGTCTGATCTGACCTGCAGCGTTTTCACGTCTCCAAAGGCCCAGCTCCAGCTCCAGCTCCACAGAGGAGGCCCTGAAATCCACAGAAGCAAAGGTGTAACAGCAACACAACATGATGCAGTTTGGACACAAAGAGTTCGGTCTGAGAGTGAGGCCCCTTGTTATTTAGAGATGACTTCAACATGTTTCGTAATCAAAGTAAAAGTAAAATTTGAGTGGCTATCTGGTTGGTGTGAAGGTACAAGTTATAGAAGTTATAGTTTATACATTGCGTGCAGTGCCCTCCTCGCTGCTCCCCTCAGCCGTGACTCGAAACGAAACCAGGAAATAGACCCGTGTGCAGCGCTTTAATCCACCTGGTCTAGTCCTGGTTTAGTCCTGGTTTAGTCCAGGTTTAGTCCTGGTTTAGTCCTGGTCCAGTCCAGGTTTAGACCTTGGTCTGCTGTCAGCTCCGCGCCGGGTCATGCTGCGCTATCACACGTGTCAGAGTGCAGTCTTCTCCCCCCTCCCCCTTCCCACACTTCACTGTTAATACATTTTGTTGAAAATCTATGAAAGTTTGAGTGTTTAAACGAGAGACAAATGTGAGAAACACGCAGAACACAATGTTACACTATAAAAAAAGTTACACTATAAAAAAAAAACTTGGATCGGGGCCTTGGAACGAATCAGGCTTTTTCCATTGAAATAGCTGCTCAACTTACGAATTTTTCACGTTACGAAACCACTTCTGTAACGAATTAATTTCGTAAGGTGAGGTACCACTGGGGGTGGGTTAAAATGCAGAGAAGAATTTCTCCAGTGTGAGATCAATAAAGTCACTTCTTCTTCTTCTTATATCTTTTTCTATCAGCCTTTATAGCTCCAAAGCCCCATGCCCAGGCTGTCCGCTCACAGATCAGCAGGGGGAGCGTTGAGTTAAACCTGATCTGAAGCGCTGGTGCTCACGGGCTAATCTGAGTGAAGAGCTTGTTGACATCGTGCCGTGTGCAAAGCAACTCATTTGGAGCATTATCTGTAGAACGCAAAGATACTGAGGACTTCTGTGACAAAGATCAGAGTAAATCTGATCATGGAACTGGATCCCTTTATAAAACATTCACTCGTATGGACAAAATAATTCCACTGGAGAAGATTTCAAATGTTAAGTGCATGTTAAAGTAGAATGTTAAAAGCAGTTCATTCGAAATGGTTATTAAAAAACAAAAACAGCTGCACTTGTGATAGTAATGCACTTGGATTATCACCTAATGATGTCACAGTGTGGAATCATGTGTGACTGAAACAAAACACCGAGGTCAGGATACAGTACATTACATTTAAAGTTGCACCCTGTAACCTTTCTGGTGTTTGCCACCTGCTTTGTTGCTTTGTCTGGAATGTTTCATAGTATATGATTTTACACTTCCTAAGCTTGGGTTTATTCAATTACAAATGTTGTAATCGCTAAAAGAAATTAGCCTGGGAATTCCCAGGCCGCTTCCGTTCGTTTCGAACTGGAAGGCGGCCTGGAAACTCGTCCAAGCGAGAGTCCCAGATTTAGGGCCCCAATCAGAGAGCGGGGGAGGTGTGGCAAGACGATGACGCGTACTACATGACAAACGGAAGCTTGTAGTTTGAACTGACAACTGACATGATTGGCTATGGACTCACGTATACGCTCAATGATAGACATTCATAACGCCCAATAAACGGCCGTTGGCAATCGCTAACCACACCTCCGCTACGGGATTTTTCGAAGCGAGTTTCCAGACCCATATCTCACTTGTGATATGGTCAGGTGTTAACCAGACTAAAAAGAAATACCTTGAAAAATGATTTTTACAGGGTGTAGGCTTGCCACAAATATGGCTTGTAATTTGGCTTGGTAGTGCCTTCTGCTTGTCTCCATGGAGATAGATAACATGATAGTAACATGGAAACAAGCGAGTAGCATGCCATCTACCAGAAAAGTTGCACAATGCACCTTTAAACACGTGAGTTTCTATAGTTATACACATTTTAAAGAAGATCAGACTCAACCTAAAGCTTTCTTTTTTCGGTTTGGGCCTAGCACAAAGAGTGGCACATATAGCCTAATTGCAGAGTTACTGGAGTATTATCATTTCACAGTATATGGCAGTACCACTTACTTCAGCATACCCTTCCCTCCTCCCTGTTTTAAATGTCGGGTCCAGATGTGTTTTAAAGGGGCAGTGTCTGGGTGGGCCGCACATGTCCACAGAATGTGTCTGAGCTCAGCCCCTGTTTGTGGCTGCAGGTGTAAAGAGCCCATAATGTTTAACAGACCACTCCAATGAACCACAACTACAAGCAGCCCCTCCCATGTCACATCACCAACACATGTGTGACCAGGGACTTATAGGGACTAAAGGATTTAAAGGGAATGAGGGACTGACTACTGATTAAGAGTAAGGGCCTGTTTACACGAGAACGCTTACGGGTAAAAATAACAAAATATTTTATCAGAAGTGCCTTTCGTTTAGACGGTGACGGCGTTTTGGGGGCTTAAAAACGCAAAAAACTGAAACCGCCCTCCAAAGTGGAAAATTTGAATACGCTCCACCGTAGCGTTTTCGTCTACACTGCCCAAGATGCAAAACTCTGGTCAAATCTGCTGACGTTGCGTGCACATTTACTTCACATTGGTCCATATATCAGTGTACTTTGTTTGGCAGGACTCCCATTCCACACTTTGTTGTGTCTTCGTTGCTTTGTAGTCTAACGTGGTCTGAAGCAATAGTTGAACTTATTCGTCTGACCACACACATGTTTTTTTGCTACCGGTAGCCATGTTTTGTTTTGTTTTTGAGAAGAAGGAAGATTCTACGCATGCGCACAGACATAGTGATGATGTATCACAGCACCACCTAACCACCTGGCATGCATACCCATTCGAATTCCACACACTCTTGCGTCACCGTATGTACGCAGATTTCCTCCCGAAAACGCTTGTCTAAAGGAATAAAAAGTGAAGACGCGGCGCCACTTTTGCGTCTTCTGTTCAGTCCGTCATCATATAAACGTAGCCTAAATCTATTAAAGAGCGGTACCTGCTTGTCTCTGTGGAGATGTTTTGGTAAAAGAAGGTAGCTCCAGCTAAAGTAGTCTTGACCAAGCCTAGCTCATGATCTGGAGATGGGTTCCCGAGCACTGCTTTGTGGTGCGCACTGCTTCTGCCCAAGTCTTAACACAAAAGTACATCTCTGATATGTTAGACATGGTGGTTTTGTTCTGATTTAGTGCTGGGTTAGTTCTGGTTTAGTCCTGGGCTCCTGCTGGCGCCCACAGTCAGAGTCTTGCCATGCCCGAGTGGTAGAGGCAATGCGGAGGACAAATTTCCCTACGGGGTGTACCTGACCTCATCCTGCTGTTCCACAACATGGCATTAACTTCATTTATTTCATTACAGGTGTTTTTGGTATTTAACATAACTTGAAAAACATACATTCTCACTGTGAGCGGGATCACCTCCTCACAGATCTGACCTGTAACTTAACCTTAGACAAGTTTAATGCTGCACAGTGATTAAGATTAAGATTAAGCCTTTATTTGGTCTCACACACAATGACACACAGTGACACACGGGAGAAATTTGACTTCTGCATTTGACCCATCCTTTTCAGGAGCAGTGAGCAGCCATCTTTCGGCACTCGGGGGCCAGTACCGTGAATGGTCTTGCCCAAGGACCCACACTGGTTTTGCTCATTGCCGGGGGGATTTGAACCCACATCCCGTTGGGGAATGTCAGTGACTTACCAGTTGAGCTAACCAGCCAGAACAGTCCAGGCAAAGCATTAAGGCTGCATCCCATTACTCTGTCTTAGCCCTCCTCCTACTCCTTTATCTACGTCTTTGTCTTGCCCCTCGATACCGAGCTGAGAGGGCTCGGGGTACGAATGTTCCCCTAAGATATGGGACACCATTCGATTACCGTTTCCATCATCATCCCTTGCCTCTACCTGGCTGCTACGTCTACAGAGGTGACAACAACTGACGCAAACAAATGTAAACAAATGTCAAGGATTATCGGGTACCTCAGCTTGACAAAAAAAACTAGCTTGTTTATACGTGAAAGTTCGATGAAAACGATAACGTCGGCTAAACAGACATCACTACAATTAAAACCGCAACAACAGTTCACTAAAGGTAACATAGAACATAAGCGTGATGATTATTGTAAACCTGCTAAACTGTTAATCAATAATTACAACTGCTGAAAATACATTTATGAGACTCCTTGGCTGGTCGATGTGACGCTGCCATCCTGATCCCAAAACCTGCCTGAGCTTGTAGGCGTACCCCTTCGTTTCAAGTCTGGTCAAGAGCTTACTTCGTTTCAAGCGGTATGTAGCCCGAGGTCGTGGCCTGAGCCCTTGATCAAAATTAGAATCGGGACACCCCTTGCCCTTAACCTGGGAAATCCCGTTCGTTCCGATCTGAAAGACAGCCTGGCAACTATGGCAAGCGAGCTCTCCCGATTCTGGGAGCCAATCAGAGAGCGGGGAGGTGTGGCAAGATGGTGACGTGTACTACGTGGCAAACGGAAGCTTGTAGTTTGAACTGACAACTGACATAATTGGCTATGGGCTACGTATACGCCAAATGATAGACACTCGTAACGCCCAATAAACGGCAATTGGCGATCGTAAACCACACCTCCGCTACGAGATATTTCGAAGGTGGCTCCCAGACCATATATCACTTGTGATATGGTCAGGTGTAAACCAGGTAACCTTGCCCTCACATGAACGTGCAAAACCAAGGGGTAGGGGTAAGACGAATGGGTAAGACAGAGAAATGGGACGGTAGCCTAACATCTCCATGGAGACAAGCAGACCGTCCATGAGAAAAGTTTCATATACAGTACTAACCAAACGACTCCCCCATTGTATCTTTATTTTGGAGTAATCTTCCATAGAGCTACAACAGAGGATACTTGAGTGTACTGGTCCCAGTAGATGGTAATAGATCAATATCGGAGAAAGCCCCCGTCACTGCCCCATGTCTGCGGGCCAGTCCTGCTCTAATCAATGACACGTTCAGACAGGGGTGTGTTTGAAGTTTGGACAGGGGCAGGAGGGGCGGGTGGGGTGACAGGGGCTGTGGAGGGGTATTGATGATGTGCCTGGGTGGAACGCTGGGGAGATGAGCAGTGGGGGGGAGAAGGAGGGTGAGGCGGAGAAGGGGAGGAGAAGGAGGGCAAAGGAAAGG